>PVIA01006476.1:0-96978 GCA_004024845.1 Tonatia bakeri
TAAGTCCCTTTAACATTTCATATAATAAGGGCTTGGTGATGATGAACTCCTTTAACTTGACCTTATCTGAGAAGCACTTTATCTGCCCTTCCATTCTAAATGAAAGCTTTGCTGGATAGAGCAATCTTGGATGTAGGTCCTTGCCTTTCATGACTTGGAATACTTCTTTCCAGCCCCTTCTTGCCTGTAAGGTCTCTTTAGAGAAATCAGCTGACAGTCTGATGGGAACTCCTTTGTAGGTTACTGTCTCCTTGTCTCTTGCTTCTTCTAGGATTCTCTCCTTCATTTTTACCTTGGCTAATGTAATTATAAAAAATAAAAAAGATGGCTCAAACAGAATTAAAAGCCCCAGAGCCAATTTTTTTAAGTGACCTAGAGATAGCTAACCTATCAGATGCACAGTTCAAAGCACTGGTGATCAAGATGCTCACAGAATTGGTTGACTTTGGTCATAAATTAGATGAACAAATGCAGGCTACAATAAGAGAAATGAAGGAAAATGCACAGGAAACCAATTGTGAGGGAAAGAAAACTGGGACTCAAATCAATGAAGTGGACCAGAAGGAAGAAAGGAACAACCAAACAGAAAAGAATGAAGAAACAACAATTCAAAAAAATGAGGAGGCTTAGGGACCTCCAGGACACCTTTAAATGTTCCAACATCCAAATTATAGGGGTACCAAAAGGGGAAGAGGAAGAGCAACAAATTGAGAGCTTATTTAAACAGATAATAAAGGAGAACTTCCCCAATCTGGCAAGGGAAATAGACTTCCAGGAAGCCCAGGAAGCTCAGAGTGTCTCAAAGAGGTTGGACCCAAGGAGGAACACGCCAGGGCACATTGCAAAATTTTAACACGATCCACAAGGGTGAGTCTTCCAGAAGAGAGAACAACATAGAAAAAGTAGACAGAAGATCTGGGAGGTCACCACAATAAGGACAGTACTAAACAAACATCACATTTTTTCAAAATGCAAAATGAAATATATTTCCTATATAAAAATTGGAAAATAAGTAAAATAAATCATGGTGTAAACTATCCCTTTCTATCCATTATTATTTTTCCTAGTGACAGTGGAAAAACAATAGCAATGACCAACAAAAAACCTCCTTAGGCATGGATACATGGAACAGACTGACAGACCTCTGAGGGAAGAGTGTTGGGGGGACTGGAAGAGATTGGCCAAAGAACATGTATGCATATATGCATAGCCCATGAACACAGACAACAATGAGGTAAAGACGGGGTGGGAGTGGGAGCTGGGTGGACAGGGAACAAAGAGAGGAAATGGGGGACAGCTGCAATAGTGTCAACAATAAAATCAATTAATCAATAAAAGAATTAGGGCAATCTTTGGGATGGTTTTATTTTGTGACTTAAATGATGATACCAAAGAACCAGTTCCTCTTTGTATCTGTGCCTGCCTTAATATCAATATTAATCTAAAGCTGACACCTCAAGGTGGCAAAATGGCTGCAGCACTTCCAGGCTTTATATCTGGAAGAAAAATACAAAGAGAAAACTGGCCCTTGCAATTTTATTTACCCAGAACTTTCAGTAAAATTTTCATCTGCATCTATTGGGCCTGAATTGAATCACCTGCACCAATATCTGTGGTCAGAAGAGAACCATATGCATATCAGTTTATGATGAGGTTATAGAAGGCAGTAACTGACAGAGAATAAGATTACCATCCCTCAAACTGATGTCTGAGTCAGCATCACCCCCAAAGGTATGGTGGCAGCACTTAGGAAGAGGCAGAATTAATATTGTGAAGACAATCTCAGGATCTAGTATTGCCCCTTTACTCTCTACAATCCCTTTAACAGATGAGGAAACAGGTTTAAACAGGTCAAGGACATTTCCTGATGGCATTCAACTATTAAATAATAAGATGGGTATTACATTTTTAGTTTTCTAGTTTAAATTCCTATATTTTCCAGCCACTATAAACTGCTATAAATACTCTGCTGTATAAAATATCCTGTAGTCTTTTGAGTAAGGGCTTTTAAAATATAAAGTACAAAATCAAAAGCATAGATAAAATTAATAATTCAATATACTCACTTTAGGAAAGTATTTTTTTAAATATAAGCATTAGTAATCAATTTTATAATAGATTAAAAACTAAGGTTCACTAATACATTTTTGAAAATAAAATTTGGAACACAGAGAAACTTGGAACAAGAATTACTACTACTCAATGAGTGTAACATATATAGGCATTTGACTTTTCTACACATAAAATTAAGACTATCGCCCTGGCTGGTGTGGTTCAGTGGTTTGAGCACCAGCCTGCAAACCAAAGGGTCACCAGTTTGATTCCCAGTCAGGGCACATGCCTGGGTTGCAGGCCAGGTCCCCAGTGCGGGGTACATGGGTGGCAACCACACATTGATGTTTCTCTCCCTCTCTTTCTCCCTTCCCTTCTCTCTAAAAATAAATAAATAACATTAAAAGAAAACTATGAATTTAAAAAAATAATCAGATTACCAAATCTTTTAACTATATTTCATTGATTATGTTATTACAGTTGTCCCAATATTTTCTCCCCTTTATCTCCCTCTGCCCTGTGCATCCCCCAGCATCCCCCACCCCTTAGTTCATGTCCACGGTTTGTACATGTAAGTTCTATGGCTTCTCCATTTCCTATACTATTCTTAACCTTCCCCTGTCTGTTCTGTACCTACCAATTATGCTTCTTTTTCCCTGTACCTTTTCCACCCATTCTCCTCCCTCTTTCTCCCTGCTGATAACCCTCCATGTGATCTCCATTTCTGTGATTCTGCGCCTGTTCTAGTTGTTTGCTTAGTTTTTATTTTTTAGATTCAGTTGTTGATAGTTGTGACTTTGTTGTCATTTTACAGGTCATAGTTGTTGATCTTCTTCTTTTTCTTAGATAAATCCCTTTAACATTTCATATAATAAGAGCTTCGTGATGATGAACTCCTTTAATTTTACCTTATCTGGAAGTGAGAGCTTTGCTAGATAGAGTAATCTTGGATGTAGGTCCTTGCCATTCATAATTTGGAATACTTCTTTCCAGCCCCTTCTTGCCTGCAAGGTTTCTTTTGAGAAATTAGCTGACAGTCTGATGGAAACTCCTTTGTAGTTAACTCTCTACTTTCCTCTTGCTCCCTTTGAGATTCTCTCCTTATCGTTAATCTTGGGTAACTTAATTATGATGTGTCTTCATGTGTTTCTTCTTGGATCTTACTTCTTTGGGATTCTATAAGTATCCTGGACTTGCATGTCTAGTTCCTTTGCCAGATTGGGGAATTTTTCCTTTATTATTGGTTCAAATAAGTTTTCAATTTCTTGCTCTTGCTCTTCTTCTTCTGGTACCCCTGTGATTTGGATGTTGGAATGTTTAAAGTTGTCCTGGGAGTTCCTCAGCCTCTCCTCATTTTTTAAAATTCTTGTTTCTTCAGTCTATTCCAGTTGGATGTTTATTTCTTCCTTTTGTTCCAAATCATTTAGTCCCAGTTGCTTTCTCTTCACTGTTGGTTTCCTGTATATTTTCCTGTATTTCACTTTGTATAGCCTTCATTTCTTCCTTTATTTTGTGACCAAACGCAATAATTTTTGTGACTATCCTGATTATTAGTGTTTTGAACTGTGCATCTGATAGGTTGTCTATCTCCTCATTGCTTAGTTCTTTTTCTGGATTTTTGATCTGTTCTTTCATTTGGGTCACGTTTCTTTGTCTTGGTGCACCTATTATGTTAAAGGGGCAGAGTCTTAGGTATTTGCCAGGGCTGAGCAACCCACATTGCTGCATTGTGGTGCTGTATGTACAGGAGGGGTCAGAGAGGGAACAATGCCTCTTGCTTGCTTTCCTTCGTTTTCCCTTTCTTCCCTCAAGTTAACTGGGCCCTTTCAGGTGCTGATTCCCAGGTGGACGATTTTGTGTATGTTCTAGCATCTCATGGGCCTTTCCAATGGACTCTCCTCTGAGACTGGGAGTTTCTCCTGCTGCTGCAACCCTTACAGAATTTTACAGGTAGAGGTTTTTGAGGCTTTATTTCCCCACACTGAAACCCCAGTTTGCAAGGTCTGTCTTATTCCCCAGTTATTCTTCCTGGCTTGTCTTTGTGTAAATGTCCACCAACTGCTGCCTGGCCACCCCAGCTGCCCCTCTTTGCCCCTCCTACTGGTCTGGATGAGTACTTCTTTATTTCTTTGGTTGTCAGACTTCCATGCAGTTTGATTTTCTGGCAGTTCTGGTTGTTTGTTATTTTTAAATTTATTGTCATCTTTCTTTTGGTTATGTGAGGAAGTGAAGCATTTCTACCTACACCTCTATCTTGGCTGTCCAGATTACAAAAATTATGGAGAAGAATGAAAGAAGTAGTCATTGTGCAACTACTGCATCTATGGATAAAGTACAAAGTATTTAAAATATGCTGAAATATGCATGCATATTTTTGATCTCCTGAATTCTATGAATTTCCTAATTTATCATTATCCTAATTTTTAATGTTTTTGTTTGTGTCTTTGAATGTTTGTACATGGTAGATAATAGTTTTATATTTAATAGCATTTATAAAATACTTAATTTTAAAGATATTTAACTGTGTCTTTTCCTATTTACATCCTGACACTATTAGACCAAATTATGAATCTAGGCTCCTTTAAACCTTTTAAACCATGTAAGTATCAATTCCAAAGCAAAAAGAAAAATGACTATCATTCCCCAAGTACGTGGTTTCTTCTGCAAAAAGCAAAAGAAATCAAAGAAAAAGTTGAAACAAAAAGTAAGATCCTACCATTTCCAAGAATCAATTTCTCTCACATTGAGACAGACTTTATCCTTTGTCATGTACTGCTCACCAATGAACAAAGTTGGAAAAACATCACATAGATGAAATGTCTGGCTTTTCATATTATGCTCCCTGTGAGTTAATAAGGACTTACGACCTACTTCCAAGCTCCAGACATTGAACACACTATTGGGCTTACTGTAAATATAGAATGAATACAATATTTGGAAGAGAGGAGGCACAAATTATTGATACAATGTTAAATATTATGTCAGATTTTTTCTTTGTTTTTTAGGTCGCTTTTAAATAAAATGGTCAAAACTTTTATAATACAGCCTAACATAATTCCTGCCCTTGTTAGCAACTGGTACTCAAGTTTGGAAGTTGTGGAGGCATGGGGCAAAATATAGGAAAGAAACACGTGTGGAACTTCCCAAAAAGTCACTTATTATAACCAAATTGTAATCTATACTTCTTTTATTACTATACTTCTTTTATTGATATTTCATATTTAGGAGGTTTCCTCATAACTATCGGGAAATTATTTTAACTGTGTTCATATACTGACATTAAATTTGGTATAATATATAACTTGAAACAATCAAGAAATCTACTAAACTATACTATATTTAGATAATACAATTTAAACTATAAATTAACCATGTATTCTTATTTACTGAACATGAAATATATACTTCTTCAACAGCCCCTTTCTGAGTAGGCAGAACGTAGTACACATGTTAAGTTATATGAAATCACACAGGCTGGATTTATCCCCTCATGGGATGAAAGTCTTATTAGGCTGAATTTGGGATGGTCCACAGCTTCTCCTCTCTCATTTGTGTTTTATTTTGGCCAGCAGTACAGAGTCTGTGGAGAATCAATGCACTCAGTAACATAGAGGTGGTGGGAGGTATTGGCAGAGTCCATATCGGGGTTCAGTTTCTCTTTTAGCCTTTGATTCATTTGGCAGCCCATCCTGTGCAGCAGACCTTTGTGTTGCCTTTGGATCATGAAGAAGCTGACTTTCCTCATAAAGGCCACATTCCTGCCAAGGAACAGAGCAGGTCCCCGAAGTTTTGCTTCACAGAAATCTATTGAACATAAAAGGCAATAATTAAGAATGTAGATATGGTCTGTCTCTTAGAGTTTTAGTAATAGATGGAAGTAGCTCATTGGGATTGGAAAGTGCCAGATTTTGTTTTCAGGCCCATTTTAAGGCTCCCTGTGCCTTCTTAGATATCTACTCGCTTTATGTTTTAACAACACACTCTTTATTAAAACAAAATCCCATGACTTCAACCTGAAGCACGATTAATTTAAGTCTCATGTATTTATTTGCATAACTCAACAGAGGTAAGAAAGGAGTAAATAAATAAACATTTGTTGAACAACTATTGCCCCATGTTGACAATATGTTAATTAATTCATGGAGGAGATGATCAGAAAATTAATTAAAATTCACCTCCTATTTATCCCTAGAAGATAGAATAGAAAAACTATGGATTAGGTAAATATATCAGATAATGAAAATTGTACAAAACAATATACTACTTATATTAAAATATATGTTAATAATTTAGGTAATAATTTCTTACCAGGCACATAGTAAGTTATTTTAATATGAGGGCCTCTCTCATTTGCCACTGCATGTCTGTTTGTCTTTTTAAAACCCTTCAATATGGAAATGTATATGTATTCATTTCCATTTGCTTTCAGAACAGATTAAAACACACAAGTCTACAGGCTTTGCACTGCTGACTCCGTCTGCTCCTCATTAAGGTGTCTCTCAAGATTTTCAGGATGGATTGTTGTTAGAAATGTTTACTATAGATGAATAAATTCATTTCAGTTAAAGGTTATATGTTAAAATGTATCTCAGAGGATCAATTTTTTGACTAAGGTTCTTTCCCCAAACTAAATGTCTAAATAACTTTCTGCTTTAAAACCTTAGGGTTGTCTTACTTTTGTACTTATAAACTAAGCTTCTAACAACTGACTATAATTTTAATTACTAATTTGGTTTCATAAACAACTATGAAAAGATAAGCAATGTAAACATAAGAAAATCAATCTATTTTTAATGTAGTCTTGTATACTTAACAACTCTGCTCTGTTTGACAAATTTAATGTTGGTAAAGTCATAGCAAATATATTTAACATAAATCTGAAAGAAACTGCTCTGCATGGTAAATTGTTTTATTGAAAATAAGGATATGATATGGGAGATTTTTCAATGATTTTTTAAAGCTCTTAAAACAAAAATCAAGTCACAAGTTGTTTATGTAACACTTTGGACAGTTTTTTGAGTTGAAATATATTTGAGTATCATGGTCAATCCTTATTCTTGTTTTTTATAATGACAGCTCATTTTAATAAAGCTCACTATTCATCATGGAATATTACTATTTGATACAAACTGGAGTTCTCAGTACATTACTACATTTTTAAAACACTGAAATGCTATCTGGGCTGCCCTAGTTTCATTTCTCATTCCAGTCCCAAGAATATCTCACCTTTGTATGTATGTTCAATTGTCAAATGTGTATGGATGACTTGCAAAATCCTATTTTCTGTTCAGCTCTCTCTTCCTAAGTTCTAGGCTGCAGCTATCCTCTTGGAAATCTTCACAAGGATATCTTCCACATAGATTAAACTTGACTGCGCAAAACTAAACCCTCCTCATTTTTCCTTCTTTGTATTCCTGATTCAATGAATAGCATCATATTTAACCAAGTTCTAAAACCAAGCACCTCAGAGCTTTTGAGTTTTCCTTTTACCTTACTCCCCTATATGAAATTGAACATAGAGTTTTGTTGACTGTGTCTCTTGGACCATCATTATTAAATAGTCTCCTTACCACATCTTTTGCCTATCATTTTATTTCTTCCTAAAATAAAAATATGGCCATGGCATTTTTATGATTTAAATCCCCAGGGCTGCCAAATATTGCAAGTGTACTCACAGGATTTATGACACCTTTCAGCACCTGGCCTCACACAGGCACCTTTGGCCACACAACAGTTACAGAACTCGTCCAGTTCTTCAACTGCCAGGCTCTGTCTCACTGCCCTGTCTTTCAGCAGGCAGTCCCATATGTGTCCAGAATACTCTTCACCTTCCCTCTCCCTTTCTCCCATTTACTGGCTTAAATCTAAATTAAACATCTGTCTCAATCTCTACATCAGTTCCTCTAAAAGACTTCTCATGGCCCTCAATTAAATCTCCCCGTTAAAGAAAGGGGTCTATTAAGTGTGCTCTTATTGCACACTGCATTTTTCTCTCATACCATCACATTTTACTGAAATAGATTCTTTAGTTGCTTGTAAAATTGTTATTTTATTATATCTTTCTCAGTAGATTACAATCTCTATTGAAAGCCCTGTCAAACTTTTCTGTCAAACTCTCTGGAAAGTAACCATGTACTATAGAAAATGGAGACATTTATTGAAGAAGATACAAGACACGTTGTACGTAGGACAATGATGCTTCAGTCCCCTTCAAAGTAGGTACCTTGGGACCTCACATAGTTCTCCCAGTATCTCTTCCACTGTTCAAAACACTTTGCAAAATCCTTTGTTAGAATTGCCATCAGCTGCCCCATCATGTTTTCCTGAATCTCATTGATAGTCTGAAATCTTTTCCCTTTCAAAGGTGATTTTAGTTTTGGGAAAAGCCAGAAGTTGCAGGGTGCCAAATCTGGGCTGTAGGGGGTTGAGTCACCTGGGTGATTTGATGTTTTGCCAAAAACCTCTGCAGGAAATGTGATGCATGAGCAGGCTCATGTGTGATGAAACTGCCAATCACCAGTGGCTCATAGCTGTATCTGTTTTTGTTGCATTGCATCTCTCAACTGACGAAGAACATTGAGGTAGTACTCTTTATTCATTGCTTGGCTTGGAGGGGTGTAATCTTGGTAAGACAACACCTTCCCAATCAAAAAACACAGTTAACATGGTCTTGATCTTGCTGCAACTTTGCTGTGCCTTTTTCAGGCATGGATAGCCAGGCAAATTCCATTGGGACAACTGGGCCTTTGTTTCTGGATCATAGCTGTAGACCCATGAATTATTTCTAGTTACGACCTTCTCGAGGAAATCTGATTCATTTGTAATGGTTTGAACCAAGCCATTAGCAACTACAGCGTGATATTCCTTTTGCTCTTATAGCAGAAACTGCAGAATGAATTTTGCCACAACATGTTTCATGCCAAGATCCTGCATCAAAATCTCAGACACAGTAGTTTTTGGAATCCCCAGATCAGCTTCTACTTCTTGCACTGTCGGTTGCTGGTCCTTGTTGATTGCAGCCTCTACATGGTCGTGATTCTCAGATGTTCTGCTTGTTGCAGGCCCTCCCAGAATGTGGATCACTTTCAACAGGCTCTTGACCATCTTTGAAGTGTTTGTGTTGCACTTTTATTTGTGTTGCACTTGTTGTGTTGTCCCTGAAAATCTTCTGAATCATCTGAATAGTTTCCATGGAGGAATATTCAAGCTGAATGCAAAATTTGATCCAGATTCGTTGCTCTACTCACTCAGTCATTTGGAATGCAATGGACACACAGTACACATACTCACTCAGTGGCATCTACTGCCCCCACTGACTGGTATAGTGAAATTGTCATTGTTCACACATGTGCATTCCAGTCCACGCTCCTTGGCTGCCAATTTACATCAATGTCATGCAAACTGTTCTCGTTATACTAACAATGGCTAGACTTTTTCTAGACAAACCTTGTAAATCCTTTGCCTAGAATGATATGTAGGTGCCTAGTGAATATTTACTGAATATATAAATGGCTGAATGTTGGTATGAATAGTAAATTTGAGCTGAATTTTATTGATAACAGTTTTCTAGAAACTTTTTATGTGTTCTGATACTTGTGTCTTCATTTTTAATGACATTTAATAAATTAAAATTGATTCAGATATATTACATTTAAACACAGCATTGATTCAATATTGTAATTGGAAATATATATCTGGAAGTCAGCTAAAAACTTATTACACAAATGTTAACAGATATCAAATTGACCTAACAACATTATTTAATTCCATTTATAATTGAAAATTATTTCAGCATAGTATCATACTCATTTTATTTTTTTTAAATTTAAGGTATATTACTCAGTGTCTTCTGCTTATTGAAAACATGATAATTCTTTTCCTATAAAGTTTATTTGAGTGGGACAGTCTTACCATTAACAGTGTCATAAACAAAAATAAAAGCCAATTGGATATTTTTCATGAAGCTTCAATTATTGACAATTATAGGTTTTCTTTTATTTAAAATGTATTTTCTCTCTGATAAATATACTCAGAGTAACTTCATTTTATATGGGATGATTCAAACATGTATCACCTACATTACTTATTTTCCTTGTACAGATAAAAGAAAATCTTTATTTTGGGTAGCTGTCCATTTCCATCTTAGAAAGGAGATAATATGTGTTCATAGAATAAGTATCAAGAAGGCAATGACAGTTTGAAAAATAGGCATGGGAACTGTCTAAATGGAATTAGATTTTGGGAGTTTGTATGCATGTGTTAGAAATGATAGATGAGTTTCCATAATTTATTTTTTTTACATGTGTAAAGATGTAGTCAGCAAAGAGCTTTTTTATCTTCACTGGAAACTAATGCCCTCATAGACTAGAATAGTAAGCAACAAGTACAGAAACTCACTGGTGGTGTGATCATATTTATTTCTTCATGACATAAATATAAAAGAATATATGAAGAAAAATGCAGGGTATTGTGATAATCTTGGTATTATGAAATCTCAAACTCAACCTTAATATTTATTTTGGTAGTTTTTTGTTTGCTTAGTTAAACCTTTATTTCAGATTTCTTTTTTACCACTGACCATTGACAACCCACTGTCATAAATTTTCTAAACAACTAACTGCCTTATTTACACCTATGGTATATGTCACTTATAGTTTATTGTAAAGATGATATCATTTATACTAAAAACCTAGGAAAATGCACAAACTATTTAAAAATAATATATTTGGCAAAGTCAACAAAACACAATCAACATTTATAAAATAAGTAATTTTTATTTACACTAGCAATAATCATCTAGAAAAATAACAGAAAGTAAGACAACTATTTCAATCATTAATAATGAGTCTACTAAATATTTGTTGTTTAGGAATTACCAATGAATGCTATCAATTAACAGGTAGCATTTTAATCAATGGCTGTCAGAGGAAGTGGGGAGGGGAACACTGGGTAAAAGAAGGAAAGAGATGAGCCAAAAAAGATATATGCATGACCCATGGACACGGACAACAGTATGGTTGTCTGTGGGAAGGGTGGTAGGGCAGCTTGGAGAAGGGCAAAAGGGGGGAAAATGGGGACATCTGTAATAGTGTAAACAAAAAAAAATAAAGTTAAAAAAGAATATAATAAAAGACATGAATATATAAAGAGCTTTATCATGGTCCTGGATGGAAAAACATTAATTTTTCTTTGATGAAAAAGTAATATAAAAGAACATTTATTTTGCATATATTAAAATATCTTACAAAGCCATAGTTATTAAAGTGTGATATTGGTACCAAACAGTAACAGAAATAGAACAGAAGAGTGAACCCCTACTTAGTATATAACTGAAGTAGCACCACATTTAACACAATAGTGCCTATCTTGATTGCCTGAGAAAGCTGAATCATAATACGGGAAAAATTTAAGAAGTACTTTTATATCACATATACACATATTGAAATAAAAACTCAAGTGGTTTAATACCTAACCATGAATGGTAAAAACAGTAAATCTCACAGAAGAAAACACAAGAATGTGTTATTCATCACATATCTTAAAGACTCCAAAAAATCCAAGGTCAAATTTGTGGGGGATGTTTATAACATCAACACTGAAAAAATTAATAGCTAAAATACAGAAAAAAACTTCTGATTTTTTAAAAATAAAGAATACCAGTTAATATAAATATTAGCAAAGAATATGAATATCAATTCACAAAAGAGGAAACCTAAATGGCAAATATTCACATTGGAAAGATCCAACTTTAGTAATAATCACAAGTGCACAAGTTAATTTAATAAAATACTATATTAGCCCTTACCATTGTGGCTCAGTTGGGCATCCTTCCTCAAAGCAAAAGGTCACTGTTCCACTCTCAGTCAGGGCATATGCCTGGGTTCTGTCCCTGGTTGGGATACACACCAACCAATCAAGGTATCTCTCTCAAATCAATGTTTCTCTTCCTCTATTTCTCCGCCCCCTATCTCCCTCCCTTGCCCTCTCTCTAAAAATAAATAAATAAAATATTTATAAAAATAAAATACTACTTTATAGCTCTTATGTTGACAAAAGTTAAAAAGCCAGGTAGTATTAAGAGCTTGTAAATGTATGTATATAAATAATGTATTGCATACTATATATATAATGTACATGTATATATACATATACATATACAGTATATAGTATATAGCAGGGGTGTCAAACTCATTTTCACCAGGAGCTGCATCAGCCTTGCAGTTCAGAGGGCTGAATGTAATTTTAGGACAGTATAAATATAACTACTCCTTAACTAGGTAGGAGCAAGGGGCTCAGTACTGCCACCAGGTAGAAACAAGGTGCCGGGCCAGATCAAACAAGGTGGAGGGCTGGATTCAGCCTGTAGGCCTTGTATTTGCCACCTGTGGTATATAGTATATAGTATCTGATCCAGTAATTCTGTATAGCCCAGAGAATTGTTTACACTGGTCTCTGAAGTGACATGAATGTGATTATTCTAAACTGAGTAGTTTCTTAAGCAAAGAATTAAAGACAACCTAAGTGTCACTGAAGAAAACTGTATTTAATGTATTTTAAATCTACAATATGCACTAATGCATAGCAGTCAAAAGCAAAGAATTATGTAAATAAAAGTGACAAGACTAAACATAAAAAAGAATGTTGAGGTAAATGAGAAAGAGAATATTATCTATAGTGCTACATTACTTATGAAGGTTCCACAGACACAAAAGATGTATTATTGGTTCTGAGATACACAAATATAAAAATACATGATTGGAATATAAATTGCAAAGTGTGCATTAAAGTCACTAAAAGTAGTACCTATTGGGATAAGTTGATATAACTGAGATAAAAAATAAAGGTGAACACAGATTCATGTTGGAGCCAATAACAAAGGCTTGGCCAAACCATCTGTATGGTTTCTCCAGCCCATCTATTTTAGTGAAAGATTTTCACACATGTCTGACAATTATTGACAGTTCAAACTATTAAAATTAGCAAAGTTTTTGAAAGATTTGAAATATGTAATTAAAAGCTTGATTTATTGGAGATTATATTCTTTCAAAAATATCACTTACCAACTGGTTCAAGAAGAAATAATAACATAACATCTAGGAATAAACACATCAAAACAGGTATATATAAAAAAGAACATAAATTTTTATTAAAAACATAATAGATGACGTCTTCTTAGGTAAGAAGATTCCATATCATAAATATATCACTCTTTTCAAATTGATCAATAAATTTTATGTAATTCCAATGAGACTGAGGACTAAAAACAATATAAATACTCCTGAAAAAATAAGAATAGATTGTTAGGCTAACTAAGGCCATGTGGTGTTGGCAAAGTGGGTTGGAGTGGAATTATCAGAAACAAAACCAAATTTGAAATGTAAGACAAGTGGCTTTGAAGAGCAGTTGGAAATGAGTGAGTGGACCAGGAAATAAATGGAGTTTATTTTTTGTGTATCATTAAAAAATTAGTCAAATGGGTTTTCTACATCATACCATAAATAAAATTACTCCTTCATGAATGAAAATCTCTAATGATTATGTTAAAATAAAATATAGGAAAGAAGAGAGCAAATCATATGAAATAGTTTTTCATAGAAGAGGAGATAGAAATGACTATGCACATTTGAAACATATTAACCTTGGTTAAAAATCAGTGAAATAGTACAGACTACATTATAATATTATTTACTACACACTACTTGGGCAAACTTTAAAAAGTCTGCTAATTTTCAATGTTGAATCAACAGGGACTTTTAAACCATTCTGGTAGGCGTATAATATGAAAACATGAATTTTCATATAATCTCCTGCAATTTCACTGTGATGTGTGTACAAGAAATTCTAAGAGTACACATTAAGGAATATATACAAGAAAGTTTATTGGATTATTGTTCATAATAGCAAAATCTGAAAATAGGCCAGTTTCTTCAATAGGACATAGACAAGTAAAATTGCGCTTTTGAAAAATAAAATATTATAAAACAGTGAAAATAGATATGCTCTATTATACAATTATATGTTCTGTTATATTAAAACTGTTGAAGAAGGATAAGAATAATAAGGGAAGAAGAAGGGAGTGAAAAAGACAAATTCAAATAGTAATTATCTCTTTCAAAGAAAGCAGAGGCAATGGGATAAGGAATGAACACTTATTTTGGTAATTTTGATGAGATTCTGGCTTTTGGATTGGGTGGTAAGTTCATAGATTTCCATTTTTGTTGTGAACTTTATAGCTTATACACATATAATACATGCTTTCCTTTGTAATTCAGTATTATTATGCAATGTAAGTAATCTAAAAATCATACAACATGTAATGTACCTTCATAAAAAAGTACCAGCACACAGTAGACTCTTCATACATACTTAATAAACCAAAGGATGAACAATTAAAAACACATTTTAAATATTTACAGTGACAGGAGAAAGTCTTCAAAATACTTATGAAAAGAAGGAGGGCAAAATAGTGTAGCACAATAAAGTATTTTGATGAGAACAAAGCCCAGGTTAGGTTATAAAAGAAAATCTGTGACTGAGAGGGATTACTGAAACCACTGAATCCACTTAACTAGATGTCATTTCACTTCCAGGTAAAGAGAGCCGTGAAGCTCTTTGTTTTTATAATCTTAAAATCTTCTTAGGACCAGAAAACTAAGGCCAAACAGAAGTTAGCATCATCAAAATCTAAGAGACAGAATTTATTTGTAAAACATGCTAATAGGAAATTCAATTCATAAAACAACCTTTTCAGACAGAGGCCATCAGAATTTTAAGATTCTTAACAATTATCAAATGCCCTTTCAAGTTTCTAAAATGCTAAACTTGTTTTCAGGTAGACTGAAATTCTCAGTACCAAGATATCAATTACCTCATTTTTATTTTAGGCTGACAAAGGGAAATTAAAACTAATTACTGCATTTGTGTGAGTGCTACAATATTCTGAAGTCTTGCAAATGAATAATGTTCAACTGATAATTCAGAGAAAAAAACCTTTATCAAATGGATATATTTCTTGTGGGTGGTTTTACAAATATGTGATTGTTTTGTGTTAAACACTTGGCTAAGCCAAGAGCTCATAGAAAGAGCTCTATAGAAAGAGCTATATTACACTTTAAAAATGCATTTCTCATACAAATCACATAACATGGCAAGATTTTCTCATCACTACCCAGCAAGACTTTACTACAAAATTTAGTGGTTCAGAACCCTTCTGCAAAGCAAGGTGACCTCATTTCAAATCTTGGCCCTGGGAGAACCAGCTGTATGATTTTGGACAAATTCTTTAATTCCTCTGTGAATTAATTTCCTCATCTGAAGTGGAAAATAATAATAATAATATTTAATTCATAAATATATTGTAAGAATTGATATCTAACACATGGTAGAAATGTCAATGAATAATTGTTAAATATTTTCATGGTGTTATAATAAACAGTAAGTAATTTTCAAATATTACAATATTAACATTGAGTCCTTATTAATATTCCCAGACACTCTGCTTGGCATATGGTGGACACTTAGCAAAGAATTTCAGAATAAATATACTTGGGATATCGTTCATCCATTTTTTAATAAAAGTTTTTCTTGATGATCTATTAGCGCTGACTATAAAGAAAACGCCGGCTGGGCAGTGGCTGGGGCTGGGGGGGGGGGGGGACAGCAGGCCTAGGAGGAGCACGCAGCACAGATGGTGAGGTATTCTCCTCCCTCTTTCATTGTCCTCTCCATGCTGCACGCTGATCAAAGCTAACAGGCTATTGAGAAATTCACCGAACTCTTGGTTCATTCAAACAGCATTTATCAAGAAGGTTCTGGAGAACAGTCACTATGCTGTTGTCAGTAAACAAAATGTTCCAGTTCCCATGGAGCTGTTGCAAATACAGGTGGGAAAACATGGAATCAGAAGAGTATTTTTTTTGTAATTTTCCTTAAAAAATCCACTGAAATTAGGGAAGGAGCTGAGTATTTTTTCTTCTATTCTCTGTTGTCTAGGCAGGGAAGCAAATTATGATATCCCAAATTTATGTGTGCTGTAGTGATTGTGGTGATGAGTCAGATTAGATGTTATTCTCAGTTGTTAGGACCAGAGACACTAGCTTGTAAAGCTATAGTGTTTCCAGAAAAATAACATTGAATATACTATCATAAAGATTAATTTATTGAAGGAATCTTGGTGAAAATTGGAAGTCACATAAATTTACTTTTTATTCCACTTAACGTGTACTATATGTAAGGGGTATAAAATTAAACCTACATGGTATTAAAAATGAGCACGTGTGTACATGTCCACACTGTATTACCATTCATGATACCCTAGCTGGATTAAATTTTAGTACAATGTGAATTTAATAGCTATGATTGCTTATGCTGTTTCCTGAGGCTAAAGTAGTTCCTTTTGAAAGGGTCTGGCCATCGCAGATATTGAATTCAATGTTTGTTCACCTTTAATGGAGCTTTTATTACTCAGTCTTTTAAAAGCTATTCCACATGAAAATATCATTCCCTTCTCCCTTCCTTCTCTGCAACCACCAACCCAGGAAAAGGGGGATTTAGAGCTGTTTCCAGAAAACACAGAAAATATTATGATACAGCATGATCTGGCTTTCACATCTTAAAGGCTGAAACGTGCCCTTGCTAACTTGCAGTAGGCCATGTAATAATTATGTTGTGTGCTAAATGGCACTTTTCACTTTTCATTTGTGCTTCAACACTCAGTTTTCAGTAGATCATTTAGAGAGGATCAGCATTCTTTGGAAACTAAAAACACACCACGGGTCAGGGCAGCACGGCCTGATGGGAAAAGAATGCGGCCCACAAAGGTGGTCTTTGTGCGACATGAGGACTTGCCGGTGTCCGTTACCGAACTGGCAGGCTTGCCGCTTCCCCTAGTGTCTGCTCCTGAAATACTAAACTCATCTGTGTTGCAAGGCACGACTCAAGGAAACAAGTAGGCTTTCAAGGCACCCAACCCTCTGTTTCAGAATAAGGATTAATTTCACACATTTCAGTGAAATCCTTCAGTAAAGGAACCTGATGTTGTGCAGTGGATTTTGGTGAAGGGCCATTCGGTTGCTGACTTTTTAAAATGTGGTTCATAACTCCTAAGGTTCAAAGTGATCATTGAAATAATAGGAAAATCGACAATACATTTCTAGAAATGTATTGAGTGCCCTATTACATTATTCTTTTCAGTGAGTCTTCTGCTGTTTTATCAACAGAAACTATAACATTTTATACTTGGTATTCATTTCTTCAGGCCTATTTTGAAAATGAGGCACTTTGAAGTTCCATAAGCTACATTAAAAGTGACTTTGTTAGTATTTGAAAATATTTTCTATTTGAAAAAAAATCTTAGGGATTTACACTTTGTCTAATTAGCACATTGAATTCTCTTTTTCACTTCTACCTCACAGAATAGGCAGCATGCCAGCTTTAGCATTGAAGTGGAGTGATCTGAACTGTTACTTCTAAATAAGGCCTAATTCCAATGGCTAGACAATCCTGCATTCTAGTTTTTTAAAAAAATTCATTATTTATAGTGTCGTTTTAAAATATGTTCCTTCAATTTACAATTACCATATTCTTCAACCATGGTGGAATGTGTGACAACGTTCTGTGTTGGAATTATGAGGCAGCAAATATCTTTAGCACCTTATTTTTCAGGTAATTTAAAATATTTTAAAACCCTGAATTATTTCTGCCATTACTGTGAGAAAGAGTAGTATTAAATGGCATTTTCTTCTACAAAATGATGTAAAGTTTTCTTGAAGTGTGTGCTTGATTGGAGCCCATGTGCATCACTCTGCCCTACATTTCAAAGACACTTTGGCATTTTTTTCAACAATCCTCATATTTTTTATTTTCCCCTCTCTTCTTTTATCATCAGATGTTACTTTTTCTTAGTTTTTAATTTAAATGTATAACACTGTTGCACCCATCTCACTTCATATTTTCTTTGTTTTTGTACTAACGATGTGCTCCACAGTCAGTATATGGATAGGGTTTTCCACTTTACAAATACGTTTGCGTGTCTTGTCACATTTGTTCTTTACTCTCACCCTGGGTGGTGAATGTCTTACCCAAGGTCAAAGCACCTCTGCGTGGCAGCATGGAGACACAGTGTCAGGACTTGCTATTCTAAAATCTCTGCTCTTTCCTCATTTCACCATTTCCTTTCATATTCGATAGCAAAGTGTTAGTTTTTATGTATACATTTTTCCATCATTAAGCATATAGTGCATGTTACTACTAAATGTCAGCTGAAAAACTATAGTGTCCTGCCTGGTGGCATATTTGCCCAAAAAGAAAAAAAGGTTTCTGCTCTTCTTAGTCACGAAGCCACTGATTTCCAAAGTAATTTTAAATAGATATCAACCCATGTACAGGGAATATATTTGCAGGTCGAATGAGGCAAATGGAAATATCAAAAGCGAGAAAAATCAATGTGAATCCTAAGTAGTAACTGAGGGTATAAAAACTTTAACAGTGATTAAAATAAAAAGAAATACCACCTTACAGTTGACTGAAAGCTGTTCTCTAGCACTAATATCTTATGTCTGTGTCTCTGTGCGGGCAGATTATACACCATTGTTCGTGTGTTTTCTTCTCTTGTTCTCACAATGAGTAATGTGATAGAATTACAGATAACTGTAAATGAATATTATATCAATCTCTAATTCTAATTCCCTAGTACTATGTCTATTTTTCTAATCTACATCACACAGTTATATTTGTGTCTAAGTTTTTGAAAACCTTATGCACATTCGATTTGACACCTTACCATTTTCATTTATTTTTTATATGAAAGATTATTCTGGTTAATTGCAAGTGGTTATATTTAATTTAATTTCATTATTTCAGGTCCAATCACTTTTTTCACACAGCATTTTTTCATTTATTGCTGCAATCTATGGTTACTCTTTTATGTGGTCTGAGGATAAAATAGACATTGCTCATCTGTGGGAGGCCATAGATTTTAGGTGGTGGGATAATATAATTTATTCTCCATAGAGGAATACTTTTGATATTGAAAGAAAGCACCAGAAATAAGACTTGTCCGAGTGCAATGGTGCCTACAATGAATTGCAGAAACCTTAAAAAATAGCACCAGAAATAATGTGAGGTAATACATTAAAAGTGTTCTTTTCTTGGGAGAATTGAGATATAGGTTACTTTAGTTTTAAGTAAATCCATAATTGTCTGTTCTTTTATAAACCATTTTCTTAGCCAAAGAAAGGAACTAGAAATCTTCTCATTTACATATCTCCAGTGCATCATGCCACATTATCAGCTCATTATAGAGGAGGTTGCTAACCATTTGGTGAAAAGTATTCCTGGCTTGGCCTTACAAAGCAGATGTCAGCTTAAAAGAATGCAAAATACCAAGTAATGTGTTAAGACTTTTCAAATTCCCTTTTTAAGGTAAAAGTTAATGACTTATATTGTAAGTGTAGATATTCATCCATTACTTGGTCTTCATGGTAGAGATTGCATAAGGTCTATCAGTACTACTCACTGGGTGCTGAGATCAGAGAAACTCTCATAGGAGTAACCCACTTATTTGGATGGGGTTAAAAGGACAAATGCAATCTGCAACAGCTGATCTTTAATGAAGCTCTGTCTTTTTTCAATGATAAGATACATTCATAAGATACAACACATACACATAAATATTCTAGAAATGATAGTGCTGAGATATTCTGACTTTAGATACTTCCAACACAATGATAAGATATGCATTGTATTTCCTCCCAAACCTCCTTTGGTGCTCTGGTGACTCTGGCTCATGGGACTTCTAGAGGCTGGGCACTAGCAGTATCTTTTACTTACAACCATAGTTATCAAGGTGGTGAGCAAATTTAAAATTTATTTCCTGAGAAACGGTTGTATATTTAAATTAGGAAAGTGAGTGCAAAATGTGACACAGCTCCAGAGGGGCACAGAGTGGCTGGTAGTAGGGAATTGGGAAAGAAGAAATGGAGCTGAAGTGTCATAAAATATTGAAAAAGCAGAGAGTGAGAGAGAGCCCTAGAAGGTTCAGATGAGATGCTTGAAACTAATTTCAAAAATATAAAAGACTCAATCTAAAATACACGGGTACATTGTGTGTGCTCCTAGGACCTGCCTACAGCATTTATTTAAGCCAGGATTTATGAATATGGCAAAATGGTTAAAAGAAACAAACCCAACCCTGACCAGTGTGGCTCCATTAGTTGGAGTACCATCCCATAGACCAAAAGATCACGGGTCTCATTCTTGGTCAGGGCACATGCCTAGGTTGCAGGTTCTGTCCTTGGTCAGAGCATGTACAAGAGGCAACCAATCAATGTTTCTCTCTCACATTGATGTTTCTTTTGGTCCGTTCCCCTCTCTCGAAAATCAATAAGCATTTCCTTGGATGAGGATGAAAAAAAAAAAAAAGAAATGAACCCACACTATGGATTGGGAAATTCATACATTTTGTTTATATAATAATTTAAGCATAAATATATTATTCATCAGCTTTTAATGACTATACAGTGGAGTTCAGATGTGGTGTGGTAGTTCTCCCTCATCAAAGAATTGTTGGTTGCCTTTGGTCAGTCTGGAAAAATAATTGGAAGCCTCCTACTTTTAAGCCCCTACTTTCACTCACAATTATTCCCAGCTTACTAATTTGGTTTTTCAAAGTGACTTTTAAGAATAACCTATGAAAATTAGTATCGTCGCATGCTTTGCTTTCATCAGCAAGCACTGCAGACCTCCATCTGCTGCAACACAAGCCACAGCTGTAGCCCATGCAGGGTGCTACAAACAGTGGAGAGCCCATAGGCAAGGCTGGACTCAGAGTCTTGCCTCCCTTAATCTCCTGCCTTTCTGGCTCAATGCCCACTCTACCTCCAACTTTGTTTACTAAGTTTTCAGTTTTTAAAAATTCTGAATTCTCCAAATACCCCTCCTTACTCTGTGAGCATCTAGAGGTTTATCTACTCTGATTTGTTCCTCTCTCAATCTAATGTCATTTTCTCTTTACCTTTGAGAAAATTCTCAAAAAATTCACACTGTCAGTAGCATCTCTACTCTTTCCCCAATGCTATTATTGGTTTGTTTTTATATTCAAATATGGTGTGTTCTTTCAAATAGTGTTTAGGTATAAGGCAAAAATCAGATTGTGGACTTGATTGGCCAACGTGTAATGGAAATTCCAGCTTTATTGAGGTCTAATTAACAAAATTATAAAATGTGGTGGATATAAGTATAAATTGTGAAAGGATTTCCCCTGTTGAGTTAATTAACACATTCATTACCTTACATAGTTACTTTTAATTAATTTGTTGTGGTGAGAACATTTAATTGCTACTCTCTTAGCAACTTTTAATTATACAATACAGCATTATCACAGTATTCTAATTCACCATTCTATTTTCTAATAACTAACTGGAATACTTCCATGAAATAGAAGCATCCCTTTACCAACAATTTAGTTACTGTTGGATACAGATGATATAGAAAAGATAAAATGCAGAATTATGCCTGACATTTTCCTCCTTGACTAACTTTTCAAATCATACTTTATTTGACTTTCAAAAGAATAATTTTCATATGTTCATATTCATCAAAGTGTCTTTTTGTTTTGGTATTATTGTGAACTCTTGGAAATTAACATATTTGATAAATTCAATGAGTTTTAATTATACTTATTAGTGTTCTAATTATCTCAACTTTGGCCATTTAGATCTTTTTAAGGTGGTTTCTGAGTTCTTATTTTCTACTATAATAAGATAATTTATGTTTATTGTATTTATTTCCTTTTTTAAATCTAGTATCCACTATTTTTCCAAAGAACATGGTAATTTTTAAGAGGGAATGATGTTAATCCAAATCTAGGCACTTGGAATCCTTATTGCTATGAAATTAGCTTAGGTATTTCAGTGTTCAGAACTAAGAAAGAGGTATTTCTTAAAGAGAAAACATTCTGAAGGTTTTTAAAATATATTTCAAATTGGTGATATTTCAAATTCAAGTTCAGGATTAGAATTTTTTCTTTAAAAAAATTGTAAACGTTTTTAATTGTTCAAATATAGATTTTTGCCTTTTCCCCTCAACCTCTCTGCAACACCCCAGCCTCCCTCCCCTGTTTACACCCCCCACCTTGTTATTGTCCATATGTCCTTTATACTTGTTCCTGCAAACCCTTCACCTTTTTCACCTATAATCCCCTCTTCTCTCCCACTCTGGTCACTGTCAGCCTGTTCTCAATTTCAGTGTCTTTGGTTATATTTTGCTTGCTTGTTCATTTTGTTGATTAGGTTCCTGTTAAAGGCAAGATCATATGGTATTTGCAGACTGGTACAACCACTATGGAAAACAGCATGGAATTTCCTCAGAAAACTAAAAATGGAACTGCTTTTTGATCTGGCAATCCCACTGCTAGGATTATATCCTAAGAATCCTGAAACACCAATCCAAAAGAATCTATGCATACCAGTGTTCATAGCAGCACAGTTTACAATAACCAAGTGCTGGAAGCAACCCAAGGTCCATCAGTAAATGAGTGGATCAAAAAACTATGGTACCTTTACACAATGAAATTCTATGCAACAGAAAGAAAGGAGCTCCTACCCTTTGTGACAGAATGGATGGAACTGGAGAGCATTATGCTAAGTGAAATAAGCCAGGCAGTAAAAGAATGTTCACTTTTGGATGTTATATATATGAGGTCTATCCAGAAAAAGTCCAGCCATTGTTAATACAACGAGAATGGTTGGTCCCACATTGATAACCTGGAAGTCAAGGAGAGTGGACTGGATGCGTATGTGTGAGCAATGAGGACTTCACTGTATTAGTCAATGGGGGCAGTAGACACTGTTGAGTGAACATGTGTACTGTGTAACCATCACATTCAAAATGACTGGGCAAATAGAGCAATGAATCTGTCTGCATCACATTTTGTATTAAGCTTGAACCTTCCTCCAAGGAAACTATTTGGATGATTCAGAAGGCTACAGCTATGGGCAACTGGTGATTGGCAGCTTCATCATGATGATGTGCCCACTCATGCATCATGTCCCGTGCAGAGTATTTTTGTGAAACATCAAATCACCTAGGTGACTCAGCCCCACTACAGCCCAGCTCCGGAGCCTGGTGACTTCTGGCTTTTCCCAAAACTAAATCACCGTTGAAAGGGAAGAGATTTCAAACCATCAGTGAGATTCAGGAAAATAAGATGGGGCAGCTGACAGTGGTTGGGAGAACTGTGTGAGGTCCCGAGGTGCCTCCTTTGAAGGGGACTGAGGCATCATTGTCCTATGTATCTTGTATCATCTTCAATAAGTTTTGAAATCTCTATTTTTCATATTACATGGCTGGATACCTTCTAGAAATACCTTTCATATCTCTTTTTTTTTACACTAACATCTTGGATCCTAA
Source organism: Tonatia bakeri (assembly GCA_004024845.1). NCBI lineage: Eukaryota > Metazoa > Chordata > Mammalia > Chiroptera > Phyllostomidae > Tonatia > Tonatia bakeri. The sequence goes on from PVIA01006476.1 coordinate 23,461, forward strand.
ATAGCATTAGCAAGCTTATTCTACTTTCATAATTCTACCCATTCATCTTTAATTTTTATGGTTATATTATGTTCAACTTGCTAAGACATTTAACAATCTTTATTTGCTGGAGAGTTTTTATTAGGATTGAGTCTTACATTTTGGCCAAGGTTTTTTAGCATCTATGCTATATATATAATTTTCACATATTTATAATTTGTCTTCTTAGATTTATTATTATGTGTTATTTTAATGAATTTCCTAATATTGAACTGATTGTGCATTCTTGAAATGTATGGTTTATTATTTTGTTTATGTGCTGTTGGAGTCTGTTCATTCACACTTCATTTAATATTTTTGCATTGACATTCTTAAATTAAAACCTCTTAAGTGATACGAGGTTTTAATTTAATTTGTTATAAATTAACAAATTTGCTTCATAAAAAGAATTTGAATATTTTCCTTAATTTTCTATGCTTTGGAAAATTTTATGTAACAGTGGAATCTATAAAGTTTTGTCAGAATTCTGTTGTGAAAGTATTTGTGCCCAGGTCTTTTTTTTTTGGAGGATCAGAAACAATGGTGTGATAAAGCTTTCTTAAACCAGCTTCAAGAGCAGGTTATGATATTTCCAGGAATTTAATGAGCTCATTGTTGAATACAGACAATATTACATAACTTAGAATGAACAATGTTCCACTCTGCGGCTACACAAAAAGATAAGAATTAATAAGAATGTAATTGGTACTGAACATATCAACCCCAAAAGTTTCTTTGTGTTCCTTTGTTATCCCTCCTTCTCATCCTTCCCTGCCCCAATCCCCAGGCAACAGTGATAGAATAATTCTTTTATTCTTTTTATTCAACATAATTATTTTTAGAATTTTTCATGTTGTTCTATATACCATTAGCCCATTGATATTTGTTGCTGAGAAGCAGTTCATTTTATGGATATTCCACAGTGTGTTTATTTATTTATCTCTTGTTAGGCATTTGGGTTGTTTCTAGTTTTTATTTATTGCTGAATATCTTTCTGTGAGGTTATTTGCCACCTGCATAACTTCTTTATTGAGTATCTACTCAAATCTTTAGCCTATTTTCTATTGGGTTCTTTGTCTTTTTTATTATAATGTTTAAGGATTCTTTTTGTTATAAGAGCTTCATATGTTTTAACCCTATGTTGCTCATATATAAGATATATTTTTCTGTGCTCATAGTAAACAGAATGATCCAGAATTGCTTTTCTAGCTGCAGGGTTCTAGGGTTGTCTTTTTCATTGGTAGGTCTACTTCTTCAAACTCTTACAATTGCATCTGAAACTTCTCTTTCTCATGTCTGTAGGGTCTTTTCTAGCTCAATTTGGATTTTGTTTCCAGCAGTTTCTACTCAATGAAATTTTCACCTCATTGAGACTCCCTTGTTCTGAAAGGGATTGTATTAATCAGGGTTCTTTGGAGAAATATAACTAATAGGAGATCTATGTACAATCTATCTACCAACTGACCTACCTACCTACCTACCTAAGTGACTTACTAGAAAGCATTGGATTACACTATTATGGAGGCTGACAAGTCCCAAGATCTGCAGGGTGAACTGGTAAGCTGGAGATCTAAGAGATCTGATAGTATAGTCTAGTCTGAAGATTGATGGCCTGCAGACCCAGGGAGAGCTATTGTCTAATTCAAGTTCAAAGGCAGGAAAAAGTTGATGTCCCATTTTGAATGTAGTCAGACAAGGAAAGGATGGTCTTCCTGGGATGGACAAACATCTTTCTATAGGGAACAGTCAGTGTATTTGTTCCGTTCAGGCCTTCAAGTGTTTAAATGAGCCCCACCCCTATTAAGGAGGAAAATCTGCTTCATTCAGTCTACTGATCTAAATGCTAATCACATCCAAAACACAGAAATACTCAGAGAATAATATTAGAGCAAATATCTGGGCCCTCTGTGGCAGTTAAATTGGCAAAAAATTAACTATCACAGAGATTGGATTATTTTTTAGTGTTCATTTGGCTCAGAACAGTCTAGCCCTCTTCGTACCCTTACCTCAGAGCCTGCTCCTCTCAGTTTCAGATTCTACTCTCATGTTGGCCTATGAGACTTTGCACACAGAGTGAGCTGTCTTCCTTGTGAGAGTAAGCCTTTGTAGGCGATTCTGGGTCCTCTGCCATTCAGGACTGCAGAAGCCCCTTTGACTTCCCTGTGTTACTTTCAAGAATGGTTGATACTACACAGGTCTTGTGGCAATATATGATTGTTCAATCACATATGATTGCAGCTTGTATTGGGATCACCTTTTAAACAATAGATGCTTCCTGAGTTTATGTTTTGCATCTTAGTTGCTGTGTTGTTTGTATTGGTTGAAACAGGAACTTTCAAAGATTATATCATTCCTTTTGCCCTATATCCTCTTTTGCAACTAAATATATTGAGTTCCAGTGTAACCAAAGGAAAAAAAGAGGTTCAAAAAAGAGGTTCAGCAGCCTGTTGCCTCAAAAGCCAAACTCATGAGACAGATGCTGGTGTAAAACGAAAGAATTTTTATTCAGGTGATATGTGACCTGGGAGAATAGAAGACTCCTCTCTCAGGAGTCCATCTCCTCTTTCTGCTGTGAAAAAAGTTAAAATGTGTCCTCAGCAAGGTCAAGACAAAAGCCAATGTCCAGAGTTCCAGCTCCATTTTAAAGCATAGTCCTTTGAAGGCCTGCAGATGCCTGCTAGGCAGTCTTAGTCTCTATCCAGGTAGCTTGGCTTGTTTCCAGCTGCTGTGTATTTCAGGCTTTCTCTAGGAACCTACATGTGGAGCCTGCACAACCATGGGCCCGTGGTTGCCAGTGCCACATGGTATTGTGCTCCCAGGAGAGGGTGTGAGAATGCACTGGTGCATGCATGACCAGGTGGACAAGAGAGGGAGAGGGAGAGAGAGAGACACACACACCCTCCTGGAAGCCATGAACCATGAGGCCCATGGAGAGAATAGGTGAGTGTACCATACGAATACAGGTCACGTGCAAGACAGAGATATTTTTTTTCCCCGGGGATTGCATCAGGTTGGGTGTGGGACAGACCAGGAGCTTTCTCAAAATGTGTCTCCCTCCCAGGCAATCGCTTCTTTCCCCAAAATAGACCAACAAGCCTCTTTGGTTTAGCACCTCCCCATGAATCATTTGACTTTTATGGCACATGTGCCTGCCTTCCCCTGGTCCCACTCCCAATTTGCTATGGGGAGGAAGGGGAAAGGGCTTTTTCCTACCCGATTATCTTTCTATATTTTCACACGCTCTGTGTAAGAACATTTTCCTGCTGGCATCTTGGCAGCTGGGAGACTCTGGTGCTCTGACTGACCAGCTCTCTGCTGTTGTTAATGGTAAACAAACATACAAACAAACAAACAAACAAAACAAAAAGCAAGACTATCCTCAAGGGTCTTATGGGAAAGGGAGGATAATTTGGGAAAGGGAGGATACTTGTGGGAAAGGGAGGATAATTTGGTAGAAAATTAAACGAATAGTAGTATTTCAGATACCACTAAGTGCTGTGTTTGTAAATAAAATAATTTAGAGAAATCCGGGGAGAGGTTATTCTGCATAGGCTAGTCATAGAGGGCTTCTCTCAGGCAGTGATTTTCACTAAGACAAAACTTCAAATTCAGATACCTCTGGACAAGAAAAAGAGGTGCCATAATAAACCATAAATTCCTAACTGGGTAGGTCATGGTGGGTAGTCACATCCCAGGCCCGGGCCCTATAAACTTCTTTAGTGAAAGTTTTTAAAGCAAGCCCTGTCCATTGTGCTTGTGCATCTATGTTAGTACATTTTTAAGATGCCTGAAATAATACCCCTCTCAGGCATAACCATCCTAAGAAAGCATATAATCTTGTTAACTATCCTGTAATTCATTCTAGGCCTTCCTTTCTCTCACCTCCGTATAATCTTCCTTATGTTCCCTCCTTAATTCCAAATGCATAAAAAAAGTTGCAAAACTGTTATTCTTCAGAGCTTTTGTGATCTTGCTCCCTGGCATATGTCATCAGTTTGGCTCAAACGAACTCGTGAAAATTGTCTACAAGTTTGGACATTTCTTGTATCAACAGATCTGAAGACTGAGCATTTTAGACAAAGGATAGATCTAGTTTAAAGGTTGTCAGGTAAGATAACTAGGCACACTGAACTAAGTGTGCCTAGAGAACAAAAAGGAGCCTAAACATAACTGGTAAGTCTTTTATGAATTCAATTCACATAGACCAGTTCCAGGGAGATGGATTACCTCAGAATGCACATACTATATTGAGTTTCTAAATGCATTTTGCAGAGGACTAGACTTTGGCTATTAACACTTGGTTAAAGTATTACTCTTATAGTGTTCACAGTTTTGATCTTCTTCTTTTTCCTAAGTAAGTGCCTTTAACATTTTATGTAATAATGGCTTGGTGATGATGAACTGCTTTAGCCCTACCTTGTCTAGGAAGCACTTTATCTGCCTTCTCATTCTAAATGATAGTTTTGCTGGATAGAATAATCTAGATTGTAGGTCCTAACTTTTCATCATTTTGAATACTTCTTGGCAGTCTCTTCTTGCCTGCAAAGTTTCTTTTGAGAAATCAGCTGATAGTCTTATGGGAACTCCTTTGTAGGTAATTCTCTGCTTTTCTCTTGCTGCTTTTAAGATTCTGTCTTTATCTTTAACCTTTGGCATTTTAGCATTAAAAAGGGCAACAAATTCACAACTATCAACAACTGAATCTAAAAAAATTAATAAACTAAGCAATCAACCAGAACAGGAACAGAATCATAGATGTGGAGATCATTTGAAGGGTTATCAGCTGGGAGAGAGAAGGGGAAGAATGGGGAGAAAGGTGTAGGGATTGAGAAGCATAATTGGTAAGTACAAAATAGACAGGAGGATGTCAAGAATAGTATAGGAAATGGAGAAGCCAAAGAACTTATATGTATGACCCATGGACATGAACTAAGGGGGGGATTGCTGGAGGGAAGAGGGGTTCTGGGCAGAGGGGGACCAAGGGGAAAAATTGGAACAACAATAATAGTATAATCCATAAAATATATTTGTTAATGAAAATATTACTCTTAGAAGACCATGACTAAACAGCCAGCCAAATATCTGTAAACACATTCCTTCCTTGAATTCATTAAATGAATCCTGACTTTAGAACAACAGTAGTATTTTGGGGATTCAAAGCTGTACATGTAGACATTTAGCCCTGTTATAAAACATTAGGCCTGTTGTATCCTAGAAGTCCTTTGAAAGGATATATTGGCTCTGTATAAGTGAAGAAAGCCTAAAGTCAAAAATAAATACAATATTTTCTTTTTATATTATAACTTGGCTCTGATTTATTGTGATAAGATGCTAACAATTAATGCTAATTCAAGCCACGTTTAAGTTTATTTTTGAAATTCAGAACAGGGTAAAATATCAATGTATTTGTATAATATTATATTTGAAAATAATTTATATTGTCCTCCTTTTTTGTTCTTGATAACACACTTTCTTTCATACATATCTTTGTATTTGCTTTGTATGGTCTTTTTCTGAAAAAGATATTGAGTTTCCAAAAATAAGTAATACAAGTGAACAATTTCTTTCCTAGATCATTTACGGAGTAAAAAAGTACATTGTCAGAATTGGCAAACCTCTTTGGCTTATCATTCATGAACTGTTTCCCTTGAACTATGATGATGGAGAGGAAAACACTGGCTCAGTGGAAATCTCACTTTGCATGCCATTTTAAGATTTCCATAAGTATGATCAAGGTAGTTTAATGTGTAGAGTTAAATATACTATACTCATGTGACAATTTAATTTATTATGTTTATGAATGTTTTTAAAATTTTAATTCCTGAATTAGGCACTTAAAAATGGAAAATAATTCATGTCAAGCCTGCTAAGTCAAGTATATTTTATCAGTCCATAAAGGCTAAAGAGTTTAAGATGGGAATAGAAAGTAATTTAAGAACTCAAGAAATGAAGAGAATTTTGATTGCCTGATATAAACATTGAGATAATCGTTTCTTTGCTAAATGGTAAGTAATAAACTTGATTTGTAGCATTTTTGAGTCAGTTATGATATATATATATATATCATATATGTGTGTGTGTGTATATAGTGATTACATAGATTGTAACAGGTAACCTACAGAGGGCTTAGAAAATAGAAGTTTAGAGCTACTTCTTTCAAGAGCCCCTACTAAAGAAATTTTCATTTTAATTAAGTAATTTATAAACTCCACACTGCTTTAGTAAAAGCAAATCAGAACAAATCCAGAACATCTTTACATTTATTCCTTAAGAACTTGACACCTGATCCTGGAACAGAAGGTAGTTTTAAAAATTGATTTAAAAACACCTGTCCAGTCTGAGAATTTAATTGATCTGTCGGGAAATCCAGGGCAATAAATATCTTTACATAGGTGAGCCTGCTTCTGTTCTGTGTAGAAAATTTTAATTATACATCGGAATTATGTTTGTGGTCCTCAGACCTAGGAAAATTGCACAAGGCCAGTCCCATGCCTCCCTTCATTTTTAATATCCTTTCCCCTGTATATTTGTACTTTTAGAGGAACTTCTTGTTCCCATTAAATGAGTCAGACCAGATGGGAATGCTAATTTATTTTTAATGAATGAGTGTCAATCCAAAACTAAAGGGGTTCTGTCATTCTGGAGAGCATAGCTTAGTGTTTTGGCAAGAAGGCCTCTGCATTCAGATACTCTTTCTACCTAGTTTTTGATTTATTACATTATTTTATTAAGAAGCACTATCTTTTAATCAACTATTGGAAATAAAATCTCAAAGCCCAATCTTCCTATGTTATGTTTATATAGCCAACATAAGTAACCAACATAACCAAAATTGATGCCTTCTTTCAACTCAGATTTTAAAAGTGAAAGAAGGCCACAAAAATTTAATGGGTACTTTCAGGGTGCTAAATAAGTATGATATTTCCCTCTGCATGTAACCTGAGATTTGCTCAGACCTGGCTATTTGAGCATAAATGAAGTGAATTTGCACCTCCTGCATGCCCTAAAAGAAGACAGTCCCTAAAGTCTCATCTATTGCCCATGCCCATGAAATTCCATAGAGAAAAAGTGAGAAAGGGAACCGGAAAGTCTGCATTCCAGACCCAGTGCCCCCATTCCCACTTACCCCAATACCCTTGATGGTTGTTTAAGATTTTGATGTCCCTCATCTATAGAATGAGTCTCAATTTCAACCTTCAGGCATGTAAACAGTGAAACAAAACAAGGTCAACTTGCAGTTAACATTTTAAATTGCATACAACTTGCTGTTTGTCAAATGTATGAAGCAATCCCTGAAAACTGCTTTACAGATTAGATGCCCCGTCTCCAGGTCTGAGGCAGAAAAACAGTAAGATTTATTTATTCTTTGCTTTCAGGGGAAAGATTGGGAAGGGAAAAGCAAAGGAACACAAACAGAGGACCCAAGGCATGGACAATGTGGGAAATTGATTGTGGCAGTTGGGGGGGCTGGGACAGGGATGAGCAAGCAGGGGAAAGGTGGGACAGCTGAAACTGAATTAGAAAAGAATGAATGAGAAAGTACTAATGTTTTTGTACCATAACTGAGTAAAATGAACATAATTGAAAAACAAATCCTTTGTTCTGTTTTCCCCCAATTGCCTCTGTGTGCTTCTTCTAAAAAATATATTCTTGTTATTTACTTTCCCTCTATTTTTAACTAAACATCAGTTGAATCCATTCAGAATACTGTTCCTGTGTGTACTATATTAATGTTCACTAGATATAGATATGAAGTTAGAAGGAAGTTTGGAAGAATCAATCAATTTTTAAAAACACAATTATTGAGATATTTTAAATGCACAAGAGTGGTTGGAAAAATTTTCCCTTGGAGAGATCCTGTAACACTGAGAGGTTAAACTTGGATTCATCTTGAAAAACTGAATCCAAACTTAGTGCTGTATACAGGATGTAAAAAAGGCCATCTGGCCACATTGGGGGGAAAAACAGTCTGAAGTGAGTGAAGGAGAGGCTGGACTTCACTCTCCATCATATTTGGAAAGACAGGGCCTTCATATGACCTTGGGGCCTTTAGCCTGCCAAGCAGTAACAATGAGGAAGAGAGCCAGATATATTTAGACGTGTTTCAGTTTGAGACAAACTTGACCTATTGTTTGTGTTAAAGCAAGGAAAAGCTGAGGGCCATTCTAAAGTGCTGTATAAAGTTTGTATAAAGTTTCTAAGATTATTTAAATATACATTATTAATATTAAATATTTGAGGGCTGATTGGGATGAAATTTATATATAAGGAAACCCAATTTTTAGAGGAAGAAAATTAAATGAAAAGGTATGTCATTTAAAAAATATATTACATTTGCAAGGTTAGAGATAAACCATAATTGTGTTTATGGCCTAGTAGACTGTCAGGGGTCTTTATTTCATGTGTCATTAGTGGGGTCTTTGGATATGTTTCCTGATTCGCAGAGAGGAAAAAAATCAAAATAATGTGGCTGCCTCTGGAGAAATGTGGTTTGAGTGCTTGAGCAATGAGTGTATATTTTTCTCCAACTATAAAAAGAACTGGAAAAAAAAGGAGTAACTCTATTGATTGTCTCTAAGGTCTAGTGTTTTCAGTGCTCCCCCTCTTAGCTGCTTTTTGCCTCATAGGTAATCCAGTTTTATACCATGTAAACACAAACAGTACTAGTCCTTGAGGCATCAATTATAAGCTGAACAGGAAATACGAAATAGCCTGGTGAGAACTGTATCCAAAGGGTGTACTTTGCTCTGAGTGGTGACCAGTTGAGCTAATGAGATCACCTATCTCAAGATATGTCATTAGTTAACAAATACAGACAAATGGTTGTGTTCCATAAGCCTCAAGACACAGAAATCAACAAGCAAAAGCTATAAGGAGCTACCAATTGGATGACAAAAGAAAAAATTAGTAAGGAAAAAACATGAAGCAAAGCAGAGAAAACAGGAAGCTGTTAACAGTAGGAATATTCTGCTGAAATATCTGTTTTTGTGGTTCAAATACAATAAAATATCTATAATTTTATATAATTCAATCTTGAAAAACTAGTCTTTATCAGAAAATAGTTGGGTCAATGTAGTGGTTGGAAGTATGTCCTGGAAAATTCACTTCCAGAGTTGCTGAGGCACCATTAGAACTCCCAACACTGAGTTGTATCTGATACTTTTACAAAGTCAGAGTAAAAGATGGTTCCCTGACTTTCTATTTGATGTGGCCGTAAACATCTTTGTTCCACAATATCTAAAAGAATCTAACAGAGTCATCTAAAGTAAATATGGAACTAGTAACATTGGCATGCCCCCACCATTATCAATAGACAATAATCACCCAAATAAAGGAACATGCCACTCTTTGAAGATATACCATAGTCATCTTATGTTTTGATTGTGGCATAGGTATTATCCTAGACATAATAAGAATTTGAGAATCCAAGAATAGTCAGAAGAAAGTTCTGATAACTCAGCACATAATCTTTCAACAATGAAATAAAAATGAAGTGTATGAGGTGGTTCAAAGGTCTCACAGGCAAAATTTATTTGCCTTGAGAAAGCTGAAATTCTGCAACAGAGATCACACAGGATGACATTCTTTAACCGAAAGGAGCACCATAGTAATAACCTATAAAGCTGCTGGAAACAGTGTCCTGAAAAGGACTAGGCTATGGAACTGAAAATGTGTGGTAAAGGGTAAAGGGAAACAAACCATACAGCACACCAACTTAGGATAACAACCAGGTTTGATTGATAGGCTGCTGCTCTGAATTCCCTGATGGTGTTCTGGTGTCTCCATTCCACCAGTTGTGCTATATCTGGACTCTGCTTCTGTGGATTAACTCAGCAACTGAATGCTCTGCCTAGCTCAGAAAGGCATATCACTTTCTGAACACTCTCTTAGACACTTTCTGCCACATACTGGTCCACAGACAAACCCTAATCCATCCTATAGCTAAGAAGAATTCAAATGGTTGTGTGAGAATTTAATTAGGTAATAAGCATGAATTTCTTTGTAAACATAAAAATACTGAAATCATTAATTTCTTTTTAAAATTACACATTGAATGCTTACAATGCACCAGATACTGTTCAAGTTATAAGATAAATGTGAAGTAATCCATCCTGTGCTTTCATGATGTATCAGAAAACAGAAAATAAAAATGCATAGATTCAATGATAGAATTTATCTGCATATATGTTACAATGGGGTTACTTGTGAGGAGTAATTAATTCTGGCTCAGACATCAGAAGGCTTGCATAAAAAACCCACTGGGACTGAACCCTGAAATATGTGCAGTCATTCATCAGAGAGATAATGAGAGGAAGAACGGGAACAGTGTAATCAAGGCACAGAGACACTGTGTCGAGAGAACAGTAACAGGAGGCTGGGGTGTGAGCTTCAAAAGAAATAATGCTGGAGAAATATAATACCAGATCATAGAGACTGCTTTTGTTTTAGGAATTTTAAGGGGAGTTAATACTTGATGGACTTTCTCAGTGATGCGGAAGCTAAGTTCATCTATTGAGACAGGGAGGAAGTTTCTTAGAATGATAAATCTTTGGATTACTATTATAGGAATGGCAGACATATCCATACTTGAAAATGGTTGAAGATATTGAGATTGAATCAATTTTAATCTATGCTGTTAGGTATAATAAGCCCTTACTTAATATCATTGATAGATTCCTGGAAACTGTGACTTTAAGAAAATGACACTTAACAAAACCATTTTTACCATGGACTAATTGAAATAAATGACAGTTAAGTTTCTATACTGTATTTCTGGTCACAAAAACACCACAAAACTTTTAAATAAAGACTCAAACCACTTCTAATATTAAACATTGAAATAAATGTGAGCTATATATACATTTAAGAAAGAATAAAAAAACAAATAAAATTATTTTGAACCTACTTATTCCAGCTACCCTGACAGCTCAGGGTGAAAGGCAGGATCCAGCCTTGGACAGATCACCCTTCCATCGTGGGGACCCTCGCAGCTCCCCACACTCACCCAGACTGGGACAATTCAGACACAATGTTCACCTAACTGGGATGTGAGAAGAATCGGGAGTACCCAGAGAAAACTCACTCACACATGGGACAACATGCAAACTCCATACTGTCAGTGGCTTTGGCTGGGAATTGATTCTTTTTTTTCCTTAGTGTTATGAAGAATTGACATTGGATGAAAACTAGGTTATTAGATGACCTGCTGTACCTCTTTCCAGGGGTTCAGTGGCTTTTCTCTGAATAGACAGCACCTTTCTGGGAACGGAGACCATTCTTGTCATTTCAATTATAATTCCTGCAGATTTGCCTTCAGTTTCGTGGATTATATTTGCTTTATCTACTGATATGTTTACTGATTTTTCTCTCTTGTTAACTTTGTTGATGACAAATTTTAAAAGTCCATAACTCAAAAAATTTTGAGTCATATACATGCAGGAGGCTAACTCCAAAATCATAATGCAGAATATTTCCATCCCCTTCAAAATATTCCATTTGCCTCATTGGAATCCCTTGGTTCTTTCATCCTGGTTCAATATAGCTGTCTGACTTTATCTTGATATATATTCATTTTTATTTTGTAGAAATTAAATCATATAGCATGTGCTCTTTTGTGTCTAGCTTCTGCCACTTATTTTAAGATTTACCAATGTTGGATGTATCAGTACTTCATACCTTTTTATTGGCAAATAGATTTTCATTGTATGGGTATACCAATTGTGTTTATGTATTCACATACTGATAAACATTTGGGTGGTTTCCAAGTTTAGGCTATACAAAAATAAAGATAATATACCTGTTCATATTCAAGCTTTTATATGGATATGTGTTTTCATTTCTCTTGGATAAATACCAGGTAGCTGAATGAATGTGCTACATAGTAGTTACACATTTAAGTTTTCTAAGAAACTGCCAACGTTATATCCAATCAGCAGTGTTAAAAAATTCTAGTTGCTCCATATTTTCACAAAAGTCTCATTTTGTCAGTCTTCTTAATTTTAGTCATCCTATCTCATAGAAATTATTTAATAATGTTGAACATTTCAAACATGTGCCTACTGGCTATTCATATATCTTTTCTTTATGAGGCGTGTTTAGATATTTTGACTAGTTTTTGTTTTTGATTTGGTCACTTAATACTAAGTTACAAGGTTTTGCATTTTAGATACAAATTTTTTTGTCACATATAATTTGCAAATATTTTCTCTTATTCCATGACTTACCTGATTGTCTCCTTACTAGTGCCTATAAAATAGTTTGAAATTTTGGTAAGGTTAAACATTTTTTCCTTTATGTTTCATTTTTTCCCCTTTAAAGTCTCAAAGGTATCAATATTTTTCTTCTGTTTTTTTTTCTAAAATTTTATCTTCTTTAGTTTTTTCATTTAGATTTATGACCTCCCTCAAGTAAGGTATTGTATTTAGTATGTAGCAAGGTTAAAGTTTCAATTTCTTGAAGAATTTTCTTTTGCCATTGACATGCCCAGGCCCCTTTGTTAAACAACAAACAAACAAACAAACAAACTCTTTCTAGAGTCTCTATTCTATTTAGCTATATATCTGTCTTTTCTATTCTGTCTATAATATCATTTTATTGATTACTGAAGCTTCTTAAAAAAGATTTAGGTCAAGTCTTGTGGAATTCTATTGTGTTTTAAAATTTCTTTGTTTATTCAAGGTCATTTGCATTTTCATATAAATTTCAGAAGCAGTTTGTCAATATGTATAAAATGTTAGAGTTTGATTGGAATTACATTCATTTTAAATACATTTGGAGAGAATCAAACTAAAAATACTGAGTTTTCTAAATTATAACCTTGTATATTTCTCCTAGAGGTCCTAAATAAATAAGATCAAAAATGAAAGAGAAGTAACAATTTATAACCCAGAAATACAAAGGATAGTAAGAAATTACCATGAACAAGTGTATGCCGAGAAATTGGACAAACTGGGCAAAATGTATAAATTGCTAGAAACACAGTACTACAAAACTAAATCAGAAAGAAGCAGAAAACACTAATAGACTAGTGAAATTGAATCAGTAATCAAAAATCTCCCAGCACATCAAAGCCCTGGACCAGATGTCTTCACAGGTGAATTCTACTAATCATTCAGAGAAGAACTAACACCTATCCTTCTCAAACTATTCGAAAAACATCAAGAAAAGAGAAGACTCCCAAACTCTTTTTATGAGGCCAGTATTATCCTAATTCCAAAACCAGAAAAAGACCCAAGAAGAAAGAAAACTGCAGGTCAATACCTCTGATGAAGATAGATGCAAAAATCCTCCATAAAATAGTAAAGCAGATCCAGCAATACATAAAAAAAGTCATACACCATGATCAGGTGGTTTTTATTCCAGGGATGCAAGATGGTACAATTTCTGAAAAGCAATAAACATGATATATCAAGCAAACAAAAAGAAAGACTAAAATACATAATCACATTAATAGATACAGAAAAAAAACATTTGATAAAATCTAGCACCTATTTGTGAAAAAAACACTCAACAAAGTGAGAATAGAGGGAGCATACCTTAACATAAGAAAGGCCATATATGAAAAACCTACAGCCAACATCATACTCAATGGTCAAAAACTGAAAGCATTTCCCTTAATATCAGGAACAAACAGGGGTGTCTGCTACCACCATTTATTCAACATGGAACTGGAAGTACTAACCACAGTGATCAGAAAAGAAGAAATAAAATGCATCCAGATTGGAAAAGAGGAATTAAAGTTGTCCTTATTCACAGACAATGTGATATTATACATAGAAAACCCTATAGGCTCCAAGAAAAAACTACTAGACCAAATGAATGCATTTGGCAAAGTAGTGGGATACAAAATCAATATTAAGAAATCAATGGCATTTTTGTACACCAACAATGAACTATCAGAAAGAGAAACTAAGAAAACAATCTCAATTATTATTCTAACAAAAGAAAAATAATTACTTAGGAATAAATTTAACCAACAATGTAAAGCACCTGAACTCAGGAAATGATAGGACACTGAAGGAAGAAATTGAGGAAGATACAAATAAGTGGAAGCATATATTGTGTTCATAGATTGGGAATATTAACATCATTAAAATGTCCATGCTACCTAAAGCAATCTATAGATTCAATGCATTTCCTATTAAGATACCAGCAGCATATTTCACAGATCTAGAACAAATATTCCTAAAATTTGTATGGAACCAAAACCAATCCCAAATAGCTATAGCAATCTTGATAAAGAAGAACAAAGTTGGAGGGATCAAAATACCTGATAGCAAACTGTACTTCAAGGCCACTGTAATCAATTCAGTCTAGTCCTGAAACAAGAACAGACACAAAGATCAATGGAATTGAATAGAGAGCCCAGAAATAAACCCATGTCATTATGGTCAATATTTGACAAAGGAGGCAAGAGCATACAGTGAAGTAAAGACAGTTTCTTCAATAAATGGTCCTGGGAAAACTGTACTGGTATATGCAAAAAAAAAATGAAACTAGACCACCATCACTCACCATACACCAGAATAAACTAAAAATGGATAAAAGACTTAAATATACATCATGATACCATAAAAATCCTAGAGAAAAATAGAGGCAGCAAAATTTCAGATATCTCTTATAGCAATATTTTTACCTATATTTCTTGTACCCCAAGGGAAGTAAAGGGAAAAAAATAAACAAATGAGGCTTCATTAAGTTAAAGACCATCCGCACAACTTAAAAAGCCATCGCCAAAATGAAAAGGGAGCCAACTATGTGGGAGAACATATTTTCCAATGATACAATGGACAAGGGTTTAATCTACAAAACATATAAAGAATATACATGATTCAAAACCAGTAATATGAACAATCCAGTTAAACCTAAGCCTTTTCCCCTTACAACATAACTGGTGCACCAAGACAAAGAAATATGACCCAAATGGAAGAAGAGATCAAAACTTCAAGAAAAGAAGTGATAAAGAGATAGACAACCTATCAGATGCACAGTTCGAAACACAGATATTCAGGATGCTCACAGTAAAAATTATGTACAAATGCAAAACAGAGGAAGAAGTGAAGGCTATGCAAAGTGAAATAAAGAAAACTATACAGGGAACCAACAGTGAAGGGAAGAAAACTGGGACTCCAATTAACAATTTGGAGCAGAAGGAAGAAATTAACATTCAATCAGAATAGAATGAAGAAACAAGAATTCAAAAATGTGAGGAGAGGTTTAGAAACCTCCAGGAAAACTTTAAACATTCCAACATTGAAATCATAAGAGTACCAGAAGGAGAAGAGAAAGAGCAAGAAATTGAAAACTTATTTGAAAAAATAATAAAGGAAAACTTCCTCAATCTGGCAAAGGATGTATATAGACTTCTAGGAAGTCTAGGAAGCCCAGGAAGCTCACAGAGTCCTAAAGAAAATGGACCCAAGGAGCAACACAACAAGACACATCATAATTAAATTACCCAAGATTAAAGATAAGAAGATAATCTTAAAAGCAGCAAGAGAAAAGAGGACAGTTACCTACAAAGGAGGTACCATAAAACTATTAGTTGATTTCTCAAAGAAACCTTACAAGCAAGATGGGGCTGGAAAGAAGAGTTCAAAGTCATGAAAGGTAAGGACCTACATCCAAGATTGCTCTATCCAGCAAAGTTATCATTTAGAATGGGAGGGCAGATATATTACTTCCCAGATAAGGTAAAGTTGAAGGGGTTCATCATTACCAAGCCCCTATTATATGAAATGGTAAAGGGACTTATTTAAGAAAAAGAAGATAAAAACTATGAACAGTAAAGTGACTACAAACTCTACTATCAACAACTGAGCCTAAAAAATGAAAACAAAAACAAACTAAGGAAACACCTAGAACAGAAACAGAATCACAGAAATACAGATCACATGAAGGGTTATTAGCAGGGAGGGGGGAGAGTGGTGGAAAAAGTACAAGGAATAAGAAGCATAATTGGTAGGTACAAAATAGATAAGTGGATGTTAAGAATAGTATAGGAAATGGAGAAGCCGCAGAACTCATATGCATAACCCATGGACATGAACTAAGGAGTGGGGAATGCTTGTGGCAGTAAGGGGACAGGGTAGAGGAGGATTAAGGGGACAAAATTGGACAACTATAATAGCATAAAATATACTTAAAAATGGGCAAAACACCAGAATAGACACTTCTCTAAGGAGGACATACAGATGGCCCATAGGCATATGAAAGGATGCTCAACATCACTAGCCATCAGAAAGTTGCAAATTAAAACCATAATGAGATATCACTTCACACCTGTCAGAATGACTATCATTAATAAATCAACAAACAACAAGTGCTGGCAAAGGTATGAAGGAAAGGGAACCCTAGTACACTGTTGGTGTGAATGAAGACTGATGTAGCCACTGTGGAAAACAGTATGGAATTTCCTCAGAAACCAAAAGTGGAACTGCCTTTTGACTTAGCAATTCCACATCTGGGAATATACCCAAAGAATCCTGAAACACCAATTCAAAAGAAATTATGTACCTCCATCACTATTTATAACAGCTAAGATTTGCAAACAGCCTAAGTGCCCATCAGTAGATGACTGGATTAAAAAAACAGACAGTGGTACATCTATGTGATGGAATACTATGCAGCAGAAAAAAAGGAATTCCTACTTTTTACGACAGCATATATAGAACTGGAGACTATTAAGCTAGGTGAAATAAACCAGTCGGTGAAAGGTAAATTACATATGATCTCACTTATAAGAAGGAATCTAATGAATAAAATAAACTAATGAGCAAAAGAGAACCAGAGGCATAGAATCATGGAACAGACTGACAGCTGTCAGAGGAAAGGGGAGAACTGGAGACTGTTGGAAAGAAGGTGAAGGGACTAGTCAAAGAACATTTATAAAGGACCCATGAACATGGACAATGGTGAGGGGACTGATTATGGAAATGGGGTGAGGGCTGGATGGAGGGGGGCAAAGTAGGAAAAAGTCAAGCAACTTGAATTGCATAAATGAAATATTAAAAAATTTTTTTTTCAGCAGTGTTTTCAGTGTGGAGGTCTTGCATGCATTTTTAAAAATTTGTTAAATTTATTCCTAAATATTTTGCTTGTGGCTCTATTATAATGGAATTTTTAAACATTTACTTTCCAAATTATTTTGCTAGTTCACAAACAATACAATTGCTTTAAAATTTTTAAACATATTTCCTATGACCTCACTAAGTTCAGTTTTACCACTTCTTTTATGATCAGTATGCCAGTTATGTTTTTTGTTGCCTTATTACTAAGGTCTAGGACCACCAGAACAATGCTTAATAGAAAAGCATCAGTGTTTAGACACCTGTGCCTTATTCCTAAGCTTAGACAGAAAGTGTACAATATTTCTTGAATTGCATAATTCATTTATGTATGCTATTAGCTATAGTTTTTTTCATAGGGGTCCATTTTTGGTTGAAAAAGTTTCCTTCTATTCCTAGTTTGTTGAAACACTTATAAATGGGTATTAAGTTTTGTCGAGTGCTTTTCTGCATATATTGAGACAATCATACAATTCTTCTTCTTTATTCTGTTAATACAGTGAATTATATTCATTGATTATGAATAACATAACTTGTTCTGGAATAACTTCTTGTCATTATGTATTAATGTGTTTTTTATATTGGATTTAATCTGCTGATGTTTTTAAAGGATTTTTGTGTCTATGTTCATGAAGTATACTGGTCTGTGATTTTATTTTCTTGTGTCTTTGTAAGGCTGTGGTAGTAGACTAGTGTTGACCTCTCAGAATGATTTGACAAGTATTCCCACTGTCTCTGTTTTCTAAAAGAATTTGTGTATAATGTTATTATGTCCTCCTTATATATTTGGTAGAGTTCACTAGTGAAGTCATTTTATTTTTTTTTGACATTTTAAGTATATTTAATATAGAGTCTGGCAGAAATAACACCTGCTTGAGTGTGGTTGGTAGGGTAATAATATGAGTGTAATAATTTATAGTTTCAGGCTTTTTTTATTGTTGTTCAATTACAGTTGTCCCCATTTTTCCCCCATTACTCTCCCCTGCCACACCCATCCCTCCTCTCCTGTATTCAGTCCTGCCCCCGCCATTGTCTTTGTCCATTTATCCTTTATACACGTTCCTTGACCATTCCCCTTCTTTCCCCATTATTCCCCTCCCCTCTCCCCTCTGGTCACTGTCAGTTTGTTATTTCCGTGTCTCTTGTTCTATTTTGCTCACTTGTTTGTTTTGTTGATTAGGTTGAAGTCATTTTAGATCAGAGTTTTATTCATAGGAAGATTATTAATATATTAAATATAAAGCTCTTCAGATTATATACTTATCCTTGAATGTGCTTTAGCATTCCGTGTCTTTGAAGGAATTTTCATTTATTTTACAGTGTTGAATTTATTGGCATAAAGTGCTTAATAACATTCTGTTACCTTTTAATTTCTGTAGGATCTGTAGTGATAAACTCTTTTGTTTGTAAATTGATGATTGTGTCTTTCTTTTTTTGTTTCAATCCATCCGGCTGAAGAATTATTAATTTTGTTGATCTTTCCAAAGAACTAGCTTTCAGTTTGGTCAATTTTCTCTACCATCTGTTTGTGTTCTAGTTTGTTGATTTGGGCACTTAACCTAATTTTCTTCTACTTCCTTTGCATTTATTTTTCTTTTCCTTTCTGAGCTTCTTGTAAGAGATCCATGATTATTGATTTTGGATTCCTATTCTTTTCTAATAAAACATTTAAAGCTGTAGGTTTTCCTCCAAGTGCAGCTTTAGAGCCTCTCACAAATGTTGATATGTTGTGGTTTCATTAACTATCAATATTTTAATATTTCTTTGGTCACCTCTCCTCCAATGTATGCAGTATTTAGGTGTGTGTACTTTTGAATTTGCAAATATGCATGATACTAAATATTTCATTATTATTATCAATCAATTCCAATTTCTACTTTTGTGGTTATTAAACATGCTTTGTGTGATTTTTATATTTTTATACTTATGAAGGCTTTTTAAAAGTTGCCCAGTATATAATCTATTGTGTTAAATGCATCATGTACATTTGAAAGAAGGTGTATTTTGTAATTCCTGTGTGTAATGCTTTATAAATATCTTATTTAAATTTAGTGGAAAGTGATAGTCAATTCTTCTGTGTTACTGCCTTTATTCTAGTTTTTATAAATTGGTGAATATTAATATCTATTACTATTATGAAATTATCTATTCTCTTGTAATTCTCTCAAATATTATTTCATACATCTCAGTGCTATGATTATGCATACTTACAATTCGTATGTTTCTTGGTAAATGTTTTCCTTTATCATTATGAAGTGTTTCTCATTATATTTTGTAATACTCTTCATTAAAGTCTCTGTTATTTGATATTTACATAGCATCTCTGGCCTTCATATGCTTATTGTTTGAATAAAATACACTTTTCATTCTTTTACTTTTTATCTACCTGTGCCTTTATATTTAAAATACTCCACTTGTAAATTAAGTGTAGTTAGGTGTTACTTATTTTATCTATTCTTACTATCCCTGATTTCTAATTGGAATATTCTGCCTTCATATTTAATGAATTATATGTCATCTATCTTGGTTATCTTCTCTGATTTGGTTCCTCAGTTTTTCCTTTCTTGTTTTGTTGTTAAGTATTTAATTACTATTTTAGTGTCATTTTAATATTTTATTGGATTTTTGGCTATATCTTTGTGTGCTATTTTTTACTGCTTGTTCTAGGGTCACAGTACATCATTAACTTTTCACAAATTACATTTAATATCATAACACTTTATATTAAATGTAGAAACTCTCCAACCATACAGATTTATCACCCCATTACTCTTTATGTTACAGGTATCATATGTTTTATATCTATAATGTTATATCCCTAATAACGTTTTAACTTTTGCCACAAAATATAATATGTGTTTTGCATAAATTAAGGGAATATATTAATATTATGTACGTTAATCCATATGTTGAAGGATTCTAAAATTCTTCATTTATTTCTGAAAAATTAAAGTCTTTATCTTATAATCACAGATTTAGAACCATTTTGAGTTTGATACCTATTGATTGTTTTTTTCCCTTTGAGATTGGGTTGCATGTTCCTGGTTCTTCACATGTTTAGAAATTTTGCATTTTATCCTGGATATCTTGAATGATATATTATGCAGACTCTAATCCCATTATACTGCCCTTAATAAAATTGAGTTTTTTTGTTTTGTTTGCTCATTTTTGCTGTTTTGGGTTTTGTTTTTTGTTTCTGTTTGTTTGTTTGTTTGTTTGTTTGTTTGTTTGTTTGTTTTAGCAGACAATTGCCTTGATTGGACTGAAACTGAGATCATTAAGCTTGTACTGGGTGATGACTCAATTCTCAGTTTAGCTACTAACTGGTTTCAGAACATGGTTAAGGACCAGCCAAATGCTTAGGATGAGTTTATGCCCAAAACTAGTGGCCTCCTTCTCTGACTTTCTCCTTTCTGAAAAATTTCCTTACTTTCTAGGGGCCTACTTGTTCCAGTTACCCCTCACTTGGGTTCTCCAGCCAGAATGATGGTAAGTTTTTCTATTAGAGTTTTAGAAACTGTGGTTGCTATCAGAGTGAGTCTGCATACTCACAGACAAAAGAAATGATCAATAATAAAAACTGTAAAGTCACCTTCAAAAACTGCCTAAACACCAAACAAACAAATAATCCAATTAAAAAATGGACAGAGGACCTGAACAAACACCTCTCCCAAGAAAACATATGAACAGCCATCAGATATAGGAAAATATGTTAACTTCACTCTCTGTTAGGGAGATGCAAATAAAAACTACAATGAGACACCACCTCTCATCTATTAGAATAGCTATTATCAACAAGACAGGTAATAGCAAGTGTTGGTGATGTTGTAGGGAAAAGGACCTCTCATTCACTGCTAGTGGGATGTAAACTAGTACCACTATGGAAAACAGTATGATGGTTCCTCAGGAAACTAAAAATAGAGTTACCATATGATCTACCAATCCCTCTTCTGGATATTTAACCAAATGACTCAAAAACACTTATTTTCAAAGATATGCACACCCCTATCCTCCTTGCAGCATTATTTACGATGACCAAGACATGAAGACAACCAAGGTGTCCTTCGATAGAGAATTGGGTAAAGATGGTATGGTACATATATACTGCGAAACACTACTCAGCCATAAGAAAAGGTGAAATACTGTTACTTGTGACAACATGGATGAACCTTGAAGATATTATATAAATTAAATAAGTCAGTCAGAAAAAGCAAAGATCCATATTATTTCACTCATATGTGAGATATAAAACTGAAACTCAAAGACACAGACAGATAACGATATGTAGTTACCAGAGGGAAGAAATAGGGGTGGTAGAAGGGGTCCAAATATACAGTGAATGAAGATTATTTGAGTTTGGGTGGTGGGCAAATACAATGTGATATACAGATCAGGTATCATAGAAATGTATACTTGAAGCCTATATGATCCTATTAACAAATGTCACTACAATAAATTGAACTAAAAAAAACCCACAAAAAACCTTCCTGCCTGCTATTCATCGGTCTCCAGAGCTATCTAATGGTTATTTGTGAGGTTTTTATAGGTATTATAATATGGATAGACCAGTTTAATAGGGGCTTACTTCTCTAATTCAGAAGTAGAAGTATTAATGATTAATCTTTAGTTTGTTTTTTGTTTGCATTCTACATTTTTTTCACTTCATTTGCTCCTGAATTATTCTTGCATAGATTCTTGTTGCTTTTCATTTTGCTCATGATTCCACTGGGCAAATCAGTTGAGACATTGTCTATTGTGACCTAGTGTGGGTGACATTTTCTTGGCTCATTCTGACTTTTTTCTATACCTATTTGCCAGTGTATCAAGCTTCAGTGTGAGGGCTGATACTGTATAATGATTGTTAATATTATGTGTTAGGCATTGGGCAGCAAATACTCTCTATGTGTAAGCCTTCCATGTGCAAATCTTCACAAAAATCCTATAGTACATCATTCTTCCACTTACAAGTGAGGAAAGCAAGACTTAGAGAGAATACATAACCTTTTCAAGTTTATACAGCCAGTAAAATGTAGAAATGGAGCCAAATTTAGTAGTAATCTCCAGAGCCACAGCATTAACCAGCCTACTATGACCTATCATAATTATCACCTGCATTTGTAAAGGCCGAGGGACAGGAGCCCATGTTTGTTTTCTATGGCTGCCAAAACAAATTACCACAAACTAGGTGGCTTAAAACAACACAAACTTATTATCTTGCTCCGTATTTCAGGAGTCCTTTATGGGTTTCACTGGGCTAAAATCAAGGTGTTGGCAGGGCTGTTTCTTTTGGGAGTCTTTAAGGGGGGCTTTGTTAGACTTGCCTTTTTCAGCTTCAAGAGGCTATCTGCACTTCTTGACTCTGACTCCCCTCTTCCATTTCATTTTATTTTGTTTTATTTTCCTTTTAAGATTTTATTTATTTATTTTTAGAGAGAAGAAGAAAGAATAAGAAAGGGAGGGGGAATTGGAGTCTGAGAGAAACATTAATTGGTTGCCTCTCACATGCCCCAACTAGAGACTGGCCCTCAATTCAGGCATGTGCCCTGACCAGGAATCAAACCAGTGACATTTCACTTTGTGAGACAACTCTCAACCAACTGAGCCATCCTGGTCAGGGCATTCCTCTCCCATTTAAAAAACCAGCAACATAACTTCTCTCTGACCTTCCTTCTGTAGTCACATTTCTTTCTCTGCTTCGGTTCTTCTTCCTCCCTCTTTCACTTTGAAGGAAATTTGTGATTATATTTGGCCCACCCTGATAATCCAGGATCATCTCTCTATGGTAAGGTCAGTTAATTAGCAATCATAGTCCCATTTGTAATTTTATTTCCTCTTTCCCCTATAGTCTAATACGTTAACAAATTCTAGAACTTTGGACTTGGACACATTTGGCAGGGCATTGAATGCTTGCCTATTTATAGAGCCTGTGGGGCAGAGTTTGGTGGAACCTTAGGTCAGTTGGGATTAGTGGACCCAGATTCAACCCATATTTTTATAGAATTAAAAAAAGTCCTGTAACAGAGTTAAGTACATCTCAGCATAATTATACCATATTGCAGTGGAGGGAAACTTGGCTTCAGATTATTACATTAATTCTAAAAGGATGCCATTACTGAAAGAAACAATGAGCTGCAGTATTCACATTCCCAAATTCAGTGAACTTCTCCCTGACATCCATCTCCACATCATTCCCAGCCAATGGAGAGAGCAACTCACACGAGCACCTTTTATCTGCTTTATCAGTTTGTGGAGAAATTTGTATTGGTTTCTCTCCCTCAAAAAATATTATTATTATTATTATTAATTATTATTATTTTGTATTTGTTCTACCAACTATGTGTTTAAGAAAAGAAAAAGATTTAAACTTTTATGAAAATTTTTTTCTAGACAATTTACATATCTCAAAATATGATTATTTTTAGATCAGTGTGTATCAGGGAAAATTTTAAAGGATTCAACTTCTCACTTTTCACCTGAATATGAGTTAGTTGACTTGAATCTACACTCAACATAGTATCTGAACCAAGTGGTACATATATATTTACTTTGATAAAGTTCTGTAAGATTGCTCCCCAGAATGGCCAACACAAGTCTGTATTCCCTACAGCAGTGCAACGCGGAGCCCGTATTCTGCGTCTCTGCCGGCAATAGTCATTATTCTAAGAAATGCCTAAACAAAAGGGAACTATTTAAAAACAAAAAAAGCATATGAAACAGAAAAGCGGATTGTATTTAATTTACAATTTCTTCTTTTTAATTTTTACTGATACAGATTTAAAAATATCTTATAAATAATAAACTCAGACTAACTGTAACTTAACTCATGAGTTTCATCAATTCAAAATATAATACTTATTCTAGATATTGGGGGCAAGTTTGTTTATGTTTGAATGTTTGATGTAGAGGAATGGGAAAATGTGAATAAGATGACAGAGCAACAATATAGAGTTACAGTACAGAAATAGAAATATTTTGACAGTAATGACTTTCAAAGTTGTATTGTTAAACTACATTGCATTCTATGAACCGAAATGTCCTATCTTTGTTTTTAAGAGTGTAATTTTTTTTCTACAAATCTTTATTGCCACAATTGAAAGTTATTTTCTTCATTGTCTTGGGCAAATTTATGTTTGTATGTCTATAATTTTTTATTGGAGTTGTCTAACAAGATCTTGATAGTTGTTAAAGTAATGACTATAATTCAAAAATTGTTATAATTAAGTAAAATAATTAAAGAAGTATTTGGTATGTTAAGTAGTTTTAAGTCAAACTGCACATGGATTGATTGAAAACATTGAGCTATAAAACAAGTGGCCTTTGGCTTGATAAAATTAGTTTAATTTTATTAATTGTGGCTCTAAAAATCAGCTCAGAAAAAATCAGGCTATAAGTTAAAATGATTTTTCTTAATCTCAGAAATACAATACTTTATTTTGCTTGTTTGCTTGTTTAATTAAAAGTTTCTTAGGTAAGATGGGGAAATCAGTCTGACCACAGTTAGCTAAGTCAGAAATGGAGATATGATGCTCTTTTACATTATTAAATCTCCCAAAAAGCATATTGATACTAAATATATGTGAATAATGAATAAAACAACATGCCATTGTTAATATTTCTATGAATTTTTTGACTTTTAGGAAAATAGCTCACTGTGGAGTGTAGAACTACAGCTGAGACCCTGCTGTAGCCCCTTGCCACTGGGCAGCTGAGGATCAAGCCCAAGATGGGGATGTCTCTACTCTTTACAAATCTCTAGGGTTGAAAAGGCTTTAAGGCTTTTTTAGTGTTGAGGCTAGACTCGTCTAAGTTATGGTTGATGAAATTAAAATATGACCACCAAAATTAACTGGAAAGAAATGTAAAATTCACATACAATCTCTTTAATAATGCTAAAGGGTGTTTTATTCAAAACACAGATAGAATCTTTTTAAAAATCACTTTCTTTTGACTGTGGTTTTTCTAATGACAACTAGCTCTAAAACCTTTCTCTAACTCTGTTTATCTTCCCTTAAGTTTTCTCAAATTTAATGTTTGAACTGTTTATCAATTACCTATTGTTTTAATAGTGTTACAAAGCAACAACCTCCAAACCTCAGGTTTATAAACAATAAATATTTTTAGCTCACTAGACTGAAGGCTTCATTTGATCTGAACTGGGCTCATACATACATTTGTGACTGACTATAGGTTTGCTAGGCAGCTCTGCTGATGTTGGCTGGACTTGTTCACATGCTGGAAACAGCTTCCTATTGGTGGAGCTAGAGTGATCTTGACTTGGGTGGCTGAGTACTTGGGTTTGTTCCCTATGTTTTACCCCCAGCAGTTTCACTCAGACATGTCCTTTTTGTGATAATGGCAGAAGGTAAGAGCTATTAAGCCAATTGCACATGTGCTTTTCAAGCCTCTGTTTTTATCACATATGCTAACCCTTATTGGCTAAAAACATGCCACATGACAGAACCAAAAGTCAGAGTGGAAGTTAGAGTTAAATGCAATGTAGGCAGTGAAAAAAAATCAGGCTATTAACGAAAGCAATATACCAGAGGCCATTTTATTTCTCTAAGTGTTTCTGTTTATATGTGTATGTGTCTATGTTGGTGTGTATTTTCTCTACCTATTTGCAATCTCCCCTTTTCTAACAGAACTTTAGATAGCCTCAGGCTATCTCAGCTTTGCCCTTCAAGCTTACTGTGGGTCATGTAATTAAAAACCATATGACCTCATGTTTAACTGGAACATAATCAACAAAAGAAAAAAGCAAACAAAATATAACCAGAGACATTGAAATTAAGAACAATCTAACAATAGCCAGAGGGGAGGGGGGAGGGCACAGTGGGGGAACGGTTTTCGGAAACTACTATAAAGGACACATGGACAAAACCAAGGGGGAAAGTGAAAGCAAGGAAGGGAGGTGGATTTGGCTGGGGTGGGAGGGAGTGGTGGGCAGGGAGAATGCAGACAACTGTAATTGAACAACAATAAAGTAATTAAAAAATAAAATAAAATAAAGCACAGAAGTAGTGAAGACAAAACTAACATGAGTGCATAGGTCCAGGCATTAAAAAGATAATCGGAGGGGAGAAAATAAAACTTTGTTTGGGGAGAGAGACAAAGGCTGTGAATTTTTCATATATTAAATTTTTAAATGTCACCAAAAAACAATGTTGGAAAATAATGTATCCTAAGAACACGTTCTTCCACTGCAGAAGCTACCCAAGAGAAAAGATTAAACTTCGCTCTGAGCTATTAGAGGTTCATTATCCCTTGGCCTGCCCATCTGAATGCAGTATTATTCAAAATTAGATATCCCACTGGAGCAATGCTATGGCCCAGATGGTCATTTATAACCTTTACTCTTCAATTTTTTCCAGGCTGAAATAACTTTTCCCATATGTAAGGGTGAATAGCTATGGGGCAAAAACCAGTATTTTAGCCGGTGCTTGAATAGATCCAAAGTTTTCCTCATAGTACTTCAGTGGTCCATGACCTTGTAAAATTGGCATGTGGGGAATAAGATGAGTCAAATCCTCAGTTTTTACAATAAAATATATCCTCCCCTAGTACCATCTGATATTCAAAGAATTTAATATGAATCGAGAACTGTGGGTTATAGAATCAGAGAGAAGTGATTTTGTTTTCTGCCCCCGCCTCTTTTTAATTTCATTCACATTGTTTGAAATTTTGATCAATAGCATTTTCCTCAATTTTCTGTCAATATAATGGATGCAGTGAGATATATTTTTTCAGGAATAAATGTAGTAAAATGAAAGTACCTAATATCCCTTATAACACATTTATCAATACCATTGACTCCTTGGTTCCCATCAAAAGTCCAGCCAATATATGTCCTGGAGAGATTGACCACAAGGCTGACATCCCTCCTTTCCATTGTGGCAGCACTTCTCCACCAGGCTGCATATTACCATCACCTGGGAGTTCTGGAAAAACTGTGTGTCTGGTTTCTATTCTGGAACAACCAGTCAGTATCTTTGAGGTGATGGACCCGAGGTATTCATTTTCTTTTTTAAGTTCCTGAGGTGCTCGTGATCGCAAGGCTGAGAATTATTGCTCTAGTCCAGAGGTTCTCAGTGCGCCTCCCAGGCCAGCAGGAGCAAACAGTACCCGGAACATAACAGAAATACAGATTCTCAAGCATTCCTCAGATCTACTGAATTAGAAATATTAGGGTGCAAAACAACAGGGTGTGTCTGTAATAGGTCCCCTAAGTGATTCTGATGCATAATGAAGTTGAAGAACCAGTGATGTAATCAATGGTAATCAAGTGTAGTGGATAAAAAATATTGAAATATTTCCTTAAAATGTGGATTTCTGTGTCAATATTCACAGAATTTTACACTAAAAATGTTAATTGTGTTGTTGCATTATTTTTTAATATAAAATATAACCTCAAAATATCAATCTGAGGATCCTACTACCATCAGAAATTCTGAATCAATGTGTCTGGCTTGGAGCTCAGCAATTGCATTTTTTTTCTTTAAAAAATTTTTTAAGTTATATTGTATTGATTATGCTTTTGCAGTTGTCTTGATTTTCCCTCTTTACCCTCTCTACCCAGCACCCCCCACTCCCTCAGGCAATCACCCCATAGTTGTTCATGTCCATGAGTCATGTGTGTAAGGTCTATGGTTACTCCATTTCCTATACTGTACTTCACATCCCCACGGCTATTCTGTAACTACCTGTTTGTGCTTCTCAATCCCCTCACCTCTTCACCCATTCTGCCCCTCTGCCTCCCATCTGGCAACCTTCTGGCAACTAACTTCTCTTCCGGTTTTTAAGATTCTCTCTTTATTTTTAACCTTTGTTATTTTAATGAAGATGTATCTTGGAGTGGGCCTCTTTCCATCCATCATAAATGGGACTCTGTACTTTCTGCACTTACATGTTTATTTCCTTCACCAAATCAGGGAAATTTTCTTTCACGGTTTTTTCTGATAGGTTTCTAATTTCTTGCTCTTTCTCTTCTCCTGGCACCCCTATGATGTGAATGTTGGACATCATGAAGTTATCCCAAAGGCTGTTTATACTATCCTCATTTTTGGGGGATTCCTTTTTTCTTGTTTTTTTTGATTGGTTGTTTTTTAGTTTCTTTATGTTTTAAATAATTGATTTGATTCTCGGCTTCATCTATTCTACTGTTGTTTTCCTATAAATTGTTCTTTATTTAAATTAATGTATCCTTTGTTTCTGACTAGGTCTTTTTTATATTACTGAGGCCCTCACTAAGTTCCTTGAGTATCCTTATAACTAGTGTTTTGAACTCTGCATCTGATAGATCGATTATCTCCACTTTGTTTGGCTCTTTGTCTGGAGTTTTGATCTATTCTTTCATTTGGGCCGTGTTTCTTTGGTTCCTCATTTTTGCAGCCTCCCTGTGTTTGTTTTTATGTACTAGGTACAGTTGCTTTGACTCCATGTCTTGGTAGTATGGCCTAATACAGGGGGTGTCCTGTAGGATCCAGTGACACAGCCTCCGTTATCACCCAAGCTGGGTTCTCAAGGTGAGCCTTTTGTGTGGACTGAGTATACCCTCTTGTAGTTGAGCCTTGATCACTATTGGCAGATTAATGGGAAGGATTTACCCAGGCCAGTCAGCTCCAAGAACTGGCTGTGACCATTGACTGCCAACTTCCACCCTCAGTGGAGAATCAGCTGTTGGGGGAAGGGTTGTTGTGCTCCAACATGGTCTGTAGCTATCCACTGGGTACACTGGCCCTGGGTTTTTCTGGGTGTTGAAGACAAAGGTCAGTCCCCACCTGTGTTTTTCCCAGGGCACCCTGCCTCAGTTGTAAAACAATCTGAGATTGCTGTTATTTGTGCTAGGCCTGCAGATTCCCAGGTGAAGCCAAGCCGTGACTCTAATCTGGCTGCCAGTGCAGCTCACTGAAGCCAGCTGTTGCTTGTTTGATAGGATTTAGGAGCTAGGACCAACAATTCTTACAGAAAAGCAGCTTGGATGGGCTCATAAGTTGGGTGGGGTACAGCCTCTATGGATCTCTAAGGTGGGTCACCCAGTGTTAGCCAGGTTGATGGAGTCTCAGGTATGGCACCAGTCTTCCAGCTCTGTGGAAAGAGGGCTCAGCAAAGGGACAATGCCCTCTTCTCACTCCTATGCCAGACACTTCATCTTTTCCCTGTATGTCACTGGTGCCCTTCAAGCTGCTACCCTGGTGCTGGAGCTCAGAGGGAGTGAGTCTTCATAGATGAGTCTATGTCCCCAAGAAGAACTGCTTAGGGCTCCAGCAGTCTCCTTCAACAACTTAATCCCCTCTGGTGTTTGCAGCTAGAAGCTATGGGGACTCATCTTCCTGGCACTGGAATCCTGGACTGGGGGGCCTAGTGTGGCTCTGGGGCTCCTTGCTCCCAAGATATCCCTCCTGAATTTTTACCCACGTGGGTGTGGGGCCAGCCCATTCTGCATCCACTCATGTCCTACCAGTCTGGATGGATGTGGTTTCTTCAATTCTGTAGTTGTCAGACTTCTATTCAACTTGATTTCATAGTTGTGAGACTTCTCTTCAACTCAATTTCTGGCATTCCTGAATGATGGTTGTTCTATATTTTAGTTGTAATTTTGATGTGATTGTGTGAAGAGGCAAGTCATGTCTGCCTACATTACCATCTTGACCAGAAGCCAGCAACTATATTTTTAAAGCATCCAGAAGATCCTGTTCTAGTGGACCAACCTCTGATATGGGTAATGTGATCTACATTACAATATAGCTGTAGAACAGATAATATGTGTCAGTTCATTTAACCAACAACCCATATGTTCTTTTTTCCACCTCCTCACATAAATGCCTTAATGGAAAAAAGCTTTCATGCTACTTTTGATATAATATTCTTTTTTTTAGTTGTTCAGCTACAGTTGTCCTAATTCCTCCCTCCCTCCCCACTGCTCTCCTCTGATATAATATTCTTAAGAGTCAAAATAAGAAATGGTTTCAAGAGAAAATATTTTGTGCATCTTCCATAAATGTTTTTATTGTTTAGTGATCTTCTTTATAAACCAATATGATAGTTTCCTTATAAAATTCATTACCAATTGAATTGTCTTCTATACTGATTGCTGAAACAAATTTTCCTACCAAACATTTAATACAAAATATTATTAATATTTTACTTTTGCTGTAATCATGCCAGATAATTTAGAGTCACATATAATGTCAATTGTATCACTATATTGATTTAGATTTTCATATATTCTTTTTCACATAGTATTTTTTCTATATTGACAATTTTGGTGAATGCATTCTTCATGATGCCACATTAAACCTTTTATGAACAGAACAGAATGAGAACTGTAATAAATAATAACCTTCATGGTAATTTGAGTGCTATTTAAGACATTCAATTACCCTGAAATAGTGAATGTAGTCCACTAATTTAATTCTAAGACAAGGAAAATCAGGTACTTGGAAGATTTTTAAAACACCTGGAAATTATTTTTAATACAAAAATACTGATTGTGTTTTGTGTTTAGATAAAGCTTGCAGTCAGCACATTTCATCCACAGAATTTATTAGGCAATACAAATGACACAATTGTTATGAGAATTTAATTTCTGGCTTTCTGTGAGGAAAAAATATATATTCTGGAGTACATAAATCTATATAAAAATGCATGACCCATTGATATGAATGTTCCTTAAACTGAATGTATGACTCTAATAAACTCTGCTGCATGGATCGCACTCACAGACTCTGCAATCTCTGGTCTTTCTCTCTGCCCTGGGGTGGAATTGTTCTCAATCCCTCTCCGTGGGATAACAGTCAAAATGTAAAATTTCCATACAAAGAGACTTTAGAACTTGCAACATAAATATCAGCCTGCCCACAGGTTCTTTTCAATGGGCCTCTTAATAAGTGAGTTAGGCTCAAAGCCACAGTGTGTATAAAATAATAATAACAACAACAAAAAGGTTAACTTGGGAATATATCAAACTACAGATGCATAGAAGGATTTCATTTTGTGTTTAAAGGCAATCAAGTTTATGAATGCTTCCTTAGAAAATCTATGAGAGATAGAAAATCAACATGTTTTACATATTTTCCACACTTCACTAAACTTTTATTAAACTAAGGATTCCAATAGTGCATGTAAAAATTCATATATCTATATTTGTAGAAGTCCCTGGAACATTCTCTTTAGATATTATGATGAAAAAAATACCACTGAAAAGTCAGATGTTTATGATTACCTTTTTTCTAAAGAACATGTGCCTCTGAGTATGCCATGTCCAGGGCAGAATCCAGCATACAGAATGACCTCATTTATATATCTACACAGGTAATTTAACTTGAAATTTTTTCTTAAAAGTGTTTTTAATGTTAAACATTATAGATTTTGTGTGAAAAATTAATTGTCTTATTGGACAGACACTTTTTTTGCAACACTAATCACTGTAAAAAGTTTTTAATTTTTCAGCTGATCTAACCCTAAATGTTTTTAAGCAGTTGTGTATACATTTTATATTTCTAAGCCTTCAAATATAACACATAAATTCACCCGCAGAACAGATAAACATGCAACTTAATGAATTAGGTACACTGCCACTTTTTGAATAAAAGTATGAAGTGCATAAATCATTATTAGCTTGCTAAATGCCCTGAGGGTTCAGCAATACTCTGAATGAATTTTAGTCAGCTGAGGAAGACCAGTCTAGAAGGCATCCAGGATTGGCACTGATGAAGAGAGGTTTCTGGTCTGCTGGTTTGCGATGAAGTATCTAACTTCATTTTTGATGTTTGATGGCTGACACCCTTAAAAAAAAGTACCATGAGATTCCCAAAGGCTATTGTATTTATGTGCCCATCACTGAAAATATCCCTCTTGAACTGATTCCTAGAAATCTCATGTAAAAAAGTTCAACTTTATTTTTGTATTAGCTAACTTAATAAAAGTTTTTATTTCATAAAATTGGTAGATGTGCAGTTGAATTGAGAATTTACTCCTAACAATGTGAACTATGACTCTTTTGTCTATCAGTCATGTATTATCTTTCAAGAAATTTTGACTGCTATATGAAATTTTGTGCTACATGAATTAACTTATCCAACTTGTACTTACTAAGTTATTCTTATGTACCAGAAATTAAGCAGACTCTTGAAGTATTTATACAATACAGGGCTTCTATGGTCTAAGCACATGTGGTCTAACAAAGATTAACCCATAAAAGATTATGTGCACAATGAGGGCATGCAGGGAAGGAAGAGAAATATCTGGTATTGATCTGTGTGAGGTATGCTAGACAGCAAACCAAGGCAGGGAGGAGGAGGGAGACATGTCTCACCCACTGACTCAGAAGTCCCGAGCCTGGCCTGGAAATCTTGCCAGGTGTTCCAATAGCACAGGAAACACCATGTTAACATGGGAGGAGGGTAGTCCTTGAAATTATATGTATCGTCTCCACTATCTGGGAAAGAAAACCTTTGGAACTGTGCATTTGTCTCAAGGCTTGAAAGGCGGGAAAGGTCTGATAGTGCCCAAAGGAGAAAGTCCATTAACAACTTTGGGTATTCACACCATCCCCCGCCCCTCCACAGAAAGCTGACACCACCTTTACCTGTTAATCAATATGTAACTTCATCACTGCCATCATGCCAACAATGTAAGTCCTCGGAACAAAGGAATGGGCACATGCCTGTCACCCCAGCCTTTGCTTGTCCTGACTTTCGCACCCCTTGCCCTGCTTTGCCCTGAACCTATGCCTTTCACCCTCCCCACCCCTACCTTAACTAGACCAGTTCTCATCCGAGAAAATGGATCACCAATAAACCCTGTTTGCATACTAATAGACTTGCTGACCTGTAATTCTTTACTGCACTGGTGAGAAGCACTAAGTTTCTGGAAATTTTTCCTGTAACATATGGACAGGAAAATTTTTTACTATCAGTTCATTAGATCAGGATTATTTTCTCATTTAACAGATAAGGAGAGTAACAGTCAAAGAGGTCATTGCACTCATCAAAGGTCGAAATGATTCGAGAAGTCACACAGATTGGTTCAACTGCTGCCAGTGTCCTTTCATTTTTACTTCACTTAGCAGAAATGTCTACTAAAAAAAACAAGCCAACAGTTAATTATTTTCCTATCAATTTCTGCCTTCATTAATAATTTTTTAAAAAGTTTTAACCTTCTTGAAGAGGAAGTTACTCAGTAAATAAAAATATATGTCGTTCAAAGCAGATTTAAAGCCCTAACTGTGAGCTTAAAATTTCTTTGGTTTAGTCTTCCCATTAAGTATATGAGTCAGATATTAATATGTTATATTAATATATTATATGTTACTTGAAAGAAGTGATATTTTAGTGCTCTAAAATATATTCTCCCTAGATATTCTATTGTATTCTCAGGTGTTGGGGGGATAGTAGTAGCTAGCTTATTTTTTCTTTTCAAATCCATGCCTACCATAAGCCTTTCTATTGTTTATATAAAGTAAGAAACCTGAATTTTAAAATTAGCAATATTGCTCCTAAGAGTGCTAAACTTGTCATCAATAATTACATTATGATTTTATAAAAGGGTGACTCTAAGTTTTAATATAACTTTTCAAATGCAAGAATCTTGTCATCTGTTAAAGCGGGCTGTATGACTGTATCATTTTGGAATGATACACTAAGCTACAATTATCTCAGATTAAAACAGAACAAACCAACCAAAGAATGATTTGTGTATATTTATGGGGAGTTAATTTGTTTCCCTTTGAATATATAGGACAGGAAATATTTTCATGTGTGTGAGAGTGCGGTTCACAGCACAGTCTCAAAAACATCAAGATGAGGGTTGCTTGACACCATTTGCATCAGAAAACAATAAGCAAAACAGGCTAAAGAGTTGAAGATTGGGCCAGCCTGGACCCCCGATAGTGACTGTCCTCAGGGGAATTCTAAGAAGTCCTCTTATAGCATGTTCCCTTGTGGGAGGGAGTATGGGAGGTAAGAGTTAGGAATGAGTTGGCCTGGCCAGGACACCATCTAATAGCCCATGGCTTTTTTCAGGCTCCACGCAGTAAGAACTAAAATGGCAGTTTCTGTCTGAGACATTATGGGGCAGAAAGAAGCACTGCACAAGTCACATCAGAGACTTTGGGGGGAAATCAGAAGGCGAGGAGGACATGTGGTATGGCTGAGAACTGGGGATGAGAACAGAACAGACAAGGAACAAATGTGGAAGCTTTTGAGCAATCACTTTAAATAATACTTTTGCAGTTTGGACTAGTGGCTAAATGGTTGTTAATTGGTTTAGAATGGCTTGAAGTATAAATGATACAAACTCTAACAATGTCACTTTTGGATAGGGCTGCCTGAATCCAGCTGTGTCCTCTGCTACCAGGGATACTTGAGCCCATTACCTGTTGCCAGGAGAGCACCTGAGCTTCCCCTTTTGTCGCCCCTCTATGGAAATGCAAGGCTCCAGACAAAGGCTAGGAGAGCAACTGGTGCATAGTGTTTAGCTATTGCTGTCCCTACAGATGATAAACTCTGCTTCCATCCTTTAAGCATGTATACTCTTTAATTCATTCATAACGGGTATTGGTATTAGTTGATTACAAACCTCTTTCTCTCACATAACGCTGTTATATCAGAATTTATGTAGAAGGCTGACAATAATTAGATATGTTGTTTAAATGGCTAATTTTTGCCTCTTCTTGTGTACTTCAATATTTAAATCCACTTTTTTGGGGTTTTCCTTTTATACTAGAAACATCACATCAACCTCCAGAATATTATAAAAGTTTAATGATATCATTGTCTACATTTAAATCAAAATAAGGTTATGAAATTGGTCCATAATGCTTCAGTGTAGAAATGAACAGACAGAATTTCTTGTTTTTTCAAATCAGGTGTCTGATAAATGGAACATGTAAACATTTTTTTTTGCATTTTTTTCTTTATTTTTATCATCGACACTATTACAGATGTCCCCACTTCCCACCCTCCTCTTTGCCCACCTCCACCAAGCCCCTGCGCCCCTTCCCTCTGGCTATCACCACACTGTTGTCTGTGTCCATGGGTTATGCCTGTACGTTCTGTGGCTAATCCTTTCCCTTTCTTCGATTCAGTCACCCCTCTCCCCTCCCCTCTGACAGCTGCCAGTCTATCCCATGTGTTCATGCTTCTGTTTCTATTTTGTTTGTCAATTAATTTTGTTAACTGGATTCCACATATAAGTGAGGTCATATGGTACTTGTCTTTCTCTGACTGGATTATTTTCCTTATGCAATAATCTCCAGGCCCATCCGTGCTAGTGCACTGTTGGTGGAAATGCAGAACACAGGCTGGTGCAGCCACTGTAGAAAGCAGTATGGAGTTTCCTCAAAAAATTAAAAATGGAACTGCCCTTTGACCCAGTGATCCCACTTCTGGGAAAATATCCTAAGAATCTCATAACACTAATCAGAAAGAATCTATGCACCCCTATGTTCATTGCAGCATTATTTACAATAGCCAAGGTCTGGAAATGGCCCAAGTGCCCATCACTAGATGAGTGGATAAAAAAGCTATGGTACATTTATGCAATGGCATACTACATGGCCATAAAAAAGAGAGGACACACAAACTTTTAAGCAGTTTGTTTTAATCAAGTGAAATAAAATGAGAATAGTTGAAAATATTCTTAGGAAATTTTCTGTCAAAGTCAAAAGTTCATAATTCAAAAGTGGCTGAATAAACTACTGATGTTTTTGTTACTCTGAAGTTTTTCCTAAATTATGTGAAATATTATTACTAAATAAAAAACATTTTATTTAGAAGAAAAATCCATATACTTGCAGAAACTACCATCGGGTATCCTAGAAGCCCTGAAAATACTGAAGGACTCCTGTGGGTATATTTGTAAGAAAATCCCAGAATGCTCACATAGCAGGTCTGGTGGGAACATCGAGAAGTGTGACTCGGAAGAAGCAGCCCAGGAAACAACGGGAACAATGCCTGTCATTATGATATCTGCTCTGAGATTCCATTTTCTCATAGACATGTGGAATGTTTCATGAAACCCTAAAATGTGACAAGAACAGCAAAACCAGCCTGCAGTAAATCTATTAAACAGTGGCACTTACCTGGACTGTCCCCCTTGCTGTTGGATTTACAACTGATCTTGGATGTCCTTCTGCGTTCTCCACCCCCCACTAATCCCTCTGTAGATCATCCTGTGAATGTCTTTCTCAGTGAGCCATCTGATATCAGAAACATGATGGAAAGTCATCTAAATCTGTCAGTAAAAGTTTTTTTGGAACAGTTTTTCATACCTAATTACTCAAACTGAGTTTTTGCAACCTCAAACAATGCTATTTAAGCCATGGTATTAATATGAAGAACAAATGAAGTAGCATCTGTAAAATATCTTTCAAAAGTCTGAAGCACTTAAAAACCCAAACAGCATATGAGTAATCTTTAATAATGAATTTCTACTAATAAATATATCACTTTATTAATGCCCAGCATCACATCTGCATTTTGTTCATGTGATAGAATTTTCAAAGAGGCTCTCCATATAACCTCAGGTTTTAAGCTGAGACCCAGGAGAGGAGAACAGGCAAGTGCCCACACACCTTGCTTAGAGATAGCAATACAAGTTCTGCTACCCTTGGTCTATCTTCCAGCTTCTTACTAAGTAAGTCTGTAAAATTATAAAGGTGAGGGTGAGAGAAACTTTCTTTCTGAATTCGTCAGTCAAGAAGAAAGTGCTGAATATATCTTGTTGCCTCCTCATTGGAAAGAAATCGCAGGACTCTTCCTACCACCTCAAGCCATTATATGAGGATCCAAGGGTTCAAGTGCATTGTGGACTTGTATATAGTGTCTTCTGGAATTTGAGCTTCATGAGATCAATGCCCGACTCTGCCGAAAGACTCTACACAAGAGAATCCTAGAACCTCCACTGACGAGGTTGAGCTGGTGTCATTGGCAGTGCCTGAATTTTAGAATTTGGCAGGAGAAAGGTGCCAAATTTCTTTTGGGATTAAATGGGTGCAGCCGGGAATTCTACAAATAGAACTTTCTGCTAGGGTATCTCTTAGGATTAATTTTACCTTTGACTAGGATAAAACTCAAGACAACATTAGCTTAAACATTGTAGTTTATTTCTTTATTTATTCATCAGATAAGTTGTCTAGGGCTGGAATAATACTCTGTAGTGTCAACTAACCAGGCCCGTCTTTTTGTTCCACCTTGCGTGGTCTCGAGTCAGCCTGTGGTTCAAGATGACTGCTTTTAATCTTGTAGGTCTGTACAGTCGACAGCAGGGGTCAGACATCAGAAGGAAAACAAAACAAAACAAAAAGATATGAAGGACACTTATTAGAAGTTACATATAACAAATGTGTATGCCATTGGCTGGAATCAAATCACATGGTCACACAAACTGCAAGGTAGCTAGGTGATCATTTTAGAAGGAAATATGCTATTACAAATGAAGGAATCAGTCTGAACTCGATATCCCATATGTGAAACCCCAGCTTAATCATAAGGTGACTAAGACTCTATTATGTCTCATATACAGGTTTTATTTCACATAGTGTTGACTGGTTCTTTGCTACAGGTATTTGACCATCAACCTGCCCTCTCTCTTTAGACCACCACTCCTAGTTGCTATAGTTCTGCATTCTAAACAGTTGGATGTAGAACAAACTTTTATTTTGTCTTAGGAAAAAATTACAATAGGGGAAATACTGTGGTCAGGAATGGATTACTTAACGTACTAAACCACATGCTCATTCCACAGGGTTGAACTTCAGATGAAGGCATCTGGCCTTGTTTTTTTTTTTTTTTTTTCTCCAAGAATGGAAGCTTCTGACCTAAATTAAAGTTTTCAGGTTGTCAAACACAAAACCTTTTGGAAACTGATCTCAAAGGAACTGTTTTGTACTCACTGAGATAAGCCCCAGCTGAGTTGTTATGTGACAAATGTAATTCATCCACTCTGGAGTGAGACTCTGGCAGAAGTGCCTTTCCACTCCCTGCTTATGGTTTATTACCAAGAGTTCCAGCCTAGACTGGTTGACATTGAATCTGGATCTGCTAATATAATACACCTAATTTCTTTTTGGACACGGACCTTTTTCTAAAACTTTGGACTGAAAATAAGAGCAATGAAATCACAAGCTATCCACTATTCCATTGATTAATTCATTTATAGGATTTATACTGAAATTACTTCCAAGAGGCTTTGAGGTAGTTCAGTCTTCAGAACACTGTACTCTCATTGCCAAAGGTGGTTTCTGGCTGTGTCTCAGGGACAGTTTCACATCTCAGAAAGAGTTCATTGTGGATACCCTGAAGGTATTACCCTAGCAATGTGACCTCCCTCTATGTCAAAATAAAAATATCTCACCATCCCCATGACAACATAAGGTCTCTTCCACCACACTAACACACCAGGGACAGTAATTATAACCCACCAGCAAAGGACCCCCAGATAGTGACGAACATGTAAGTATACTATACACAAATGCTCCATGCAAGAGACAGTAAATGAATCCCAGTCAACATTTTTATAGTGAGTAGCTATCTGTCTTAGTTTCCTAAGGACAGGATATCTGTCTTACTCACTTCGATGTCTTGCCTGAGATATAAACATATTCAGTCACCTCTCCTATATTTTTTCATAACCATAGAAAGCCATATATACTTCCTCTCCTCTCTTCCAAATGTCTTGCTCTCAGAAATCATGATTCACATTCTATGGAACATCCTCATCATCTACAGCAGCCCATTTCTGCCTCACCTAAAACCTGGCTTCCTTGAGGATTCCACTGCTCCTTGACTTCCTGTTCATTCTGTCACTCCTGTCTTACCTCAGAATTCACTCTCAAGATCAGCAATACCATTGACAGAGTAAAATATCCCCACCTTCCTCTAACAACCCTTGAACCCTCACATATAATACATGGAAGCCTTCATTTTTACTATTAATTTACTTCCTACTTACTAACTCTGTTTTAGCCATTGTGTCATGCCATTTTTCCAACTAAAGCCACACTACCATCTGAGTGACCCCAATATCCATCAGTGCTAACCTTCCCCTAACCTCTCAGTCCCTTCTTATTCTCAATATCTTTCACTCCTGCTCTGTCTTAGCCACCCATTTCTAATAATCCAGAAATGCTTCATTATTAGTTAATTAATTCAAATATGCCATTGATATAACTCCAACCTTTATTTTTTTCACTCTATATTTTCAGTAGACTTTTAAGATATGCATGGTAATTTCTCTACATTCTCCTTTCAATTCTTTTCCAGCCAACTTATTTTTCCTGCTTATTCTCTCTCTCTCTCTCATTTTGCAATTCTAAGAGTCCTTTTTTATTGTTTCCTTTTTCTCACCTCACCCCTCCAAACATACCTTCTGATGAATCTTCTTTCTTTTATTTTTTTCTCATTCTAGCATACTACAGTCTGTTCTCCGTTCAGCAGCCAGAACTACTTTTATCTTTATATTTGAATTAAATGTTATATTTTAAGACAATTGTAGATATGCATGCACTTAAGAAATACACAGGGTACACAGGTGTACCCTTTACAAATCCCCTCCTATGGTAACATCACAAGACCTGTAGCACAGTGTCACAACCAGAACACTGATGCAATAAAGACACAACGTTTTGATTACCACAGGATTCTTCCTGTCATTATTTTATAGCTATACACATTTCCCTTAGGCAACCACTAGTCTGGTACCCATTTCTGTAATTCACCATTTAAAGGATGATATGTAAATGCAATAATATGGTATTTGATTATTTGGGATTGATTTTTTTTCATGCAGCATCATTCTCTGGAGATTCATCAAGGTTTTGTGTTTATGTTCCATGATATGTGTTACCATATTTTGTTTAATTATTTGCCCTTCAAAAAACATCTGTTTCCAGGTTTTGGCTATTATGGATAGAGATGCTGTTAACATTCATGTACTGATTTTTATGTGCACACAAGTCTTAATTCCTCTGGGGTAAATACCCAGGAGTGTAATTGCTAGGTGGTAAGGTTATGCCTGTTTAGGTTTTAAAGAAATTGGGAAGTGGTTTTCCAGCATAGCTGTACCATTTTACACTCCCATCAGCAATGTTTGAGTGATCCAGTTTGTCAGCAATCTTTCCAGCATATAGCATTGTCCCTGTTTTTGCATTAGCCATTTTGATGTGTGCCTGGTGATATGTCACTGTGGTTTACCTTACATTGCCCTATTGATTATGATGTTGAATATCTTTTTCTAAGATTTTATTCATTTATTTTTAGATAGAGGAGAAGGGAGGGACAAAGGGAGGAACATCAATGTATGGTTGCCTCTCACATCTCCAACTGGGGACCTGGCCTACAACCCAGGCATGTGCCCTGACTGGGAATTGAACCAGTGACCCTTTAGTTCATAGGCCATCACTCAGCCCACTCGAGCCACACTAACTGGCTATCTTTAAAGATACTCAGGTATCTTTATCTTTGTTCATTTGCCACTGTATACCTTTGGTTGACTGTGTGGTCATGTTTTTGCCCATATTCTACTTGGATGTTTTGGTTTGTTTTGATGTTGAGTCTTAAGAGTTCTGATGAATTTATTCTAGATAGTAGCCTTTGAAATTTTTTTACTATCATAAGTCTTCTAGTTCATGTACATGGTAGATCTCTCTGCTTATGTAGATCTTTGATTTCTTTCATCAGTGTGTTATTGTCTTAGCAAACAAGTATGTGTTTTATTAAGTTAACATTTTGGTATTTCTTTTTAATTTTTGAACAATTGTAAATGGTATTACAGTTTTAATTTCAGTATTAATGTGTTCATTGTTAGTCTATATAAATACAATGGAATTTTGTATGTTTATGTTGTACCTTTGTACATTATGTTGTACCTATACCTTTGATGTATGCATTTATTTAGTTCCAGGATTTTTATAGATTCCTTGAGATTACATAATCAGGTTATCACATACAGAGACAGTTTTATTTATTTCATTATGTATGCTTTCCATTTTTTTGTATTGCTTGGTCACAGCAACTAGAACTACTTTCACTATGTTGAATAACAGTGATAAGAGCCAATATTGTCATTTCATTCTTTTCTCAGAAAATATCCACTCTTTCATTATTAAATATATTAATTTTATATTTTATAGTGCTCTATCAAGAAGAGGAAGTCTCCCTCTCTGCTTTAATTTTCCTGAAAGTTTTTATAATAATTGGGTCTTGGTAACTTCTAGTTTCAGCTCCAACATAAGTTCAGAAGTCACCACTTTCATGTTACAGTAAGAAAAAAATGCTGAAAAAAATGAAAATCTATTACTTTTCTTGGGCCCCTCGGAGAATTGAGGTCTCAGGGCACATCACCATCCCAAATCTGAAGAGAAAGTTGAATATAGAAAATTATAGCTGAGATCTGCTTTCAGGAGCAGAAGCTCCTGGATCCATAAACTGATAGACACACTTAAGTGATAATTTTGGCAAGTTTCTGGAAGCAGGGTGCTCATGAGTGTGAGAGTGAGAAACTCTTGGGGGCTGAAGTCTTAGAGGGTCTCAATACTTTCATGAGTTTTTCCAGAAATGCCACCAAGTTCTCACAGTGAAAAACAAGAAGAAATCTTTGTGTTTCTTGTGGGGGAGGGAGATGAAACTAATCATTTTGAAATATAGCTAGAGCATTTGCCACAAGAAAGCCAGTACTCTAAGATAAATAAGTTTATGATTGCCTTATACGACATGGAGAAAAAGAGCTTGCCCATCTCCATCTCCCTCCTGCCTTCTTGTGTCACCTGAGGTAAAGGAAGCTTAGAAACAATTGTGAAGGTCCCAGGACAGAGACATAGGCCCACTAAAGACTGAGAATCACAAACAGAATGTTTCCCCTCCATCTACACACCTTTCTACCACCATATCAATAAGACTTAAGTATCATTATGGAGGATTACAGCTGAGATAATTGCAAGGACCCGTCTCTATTTAAGAAATAATTTTTAAAGGAAACCCCATACAGCAAGGGAGACAATATCAAGAACACTAGATAGAGGGATTTGAAACCTCTGGAACCTACAGCCACAGCAAACATTGAACACAGCTGAACCCCTAGCCAGATGAACAGCAAAGCATCACACTAAAGGACTGTTTAACTCTAGATCTATTATTTAATGCATCGGGTATGGCTTTCAAAAAAAATTAAAGCCATGGTTAAAAACCAAGAAAAAACATAAGCTGATGAGAAAAAGTAAGTATCAGAATCAGATTCAAATATGGCAGAGAGGTTGGAAAATCAGACCAGGAATTTAAAATAGCTATGTTTAAAATGTCAATGGCTCCAATGAAGCAAGATAGACATTCTAGGAAAGAATCAAAGGACAGGTAAAGAATTAAAAACACTGGAGTAGAAATTTAAAAAATGACTTTGATAGGTTCATCAATAAACTGAAACAAAGCTAAGTAACAAATCAGTGAGCTTGAAGATGTCAAAATAAACTTCCAAAACTGAAATGTGTTGGGAACTGCCCTGCCTGGTTTGAGAAGCTATAACCCCTGTCAAGGATAAGGCTGAGGGAAGGACCTTGGAACTGTAAGCCAGCAAGGAGACAAAAGCTTATCTCCCTGGCAGGATCACCGCTTCTGCTCCTTTTACTTCACCCTGCCTGGCCCCCAATGCTTGGTTGGTTAGCCAATGACGGGTAAGATTCCCCAAGGGGGGAACGACCTAAGACAGGCACGATCACGTGGGAGGCCCCCAAGGAAGGACTTTGGGGGCTATAGCAAAAGGGGGTGATGGACCCTCGCCACTCAGCTTTGACAAAGCCTGCATCCTCATTGCCTGTGAGAAAAATCTCCTAATCTCTTAGCTGCCTTACTCCACCTAAGCCTGAAACAATGACAGGGTGGTGCCACCCTGTACTGGAAAGGGCGGGTTCCCTGGGTGATCAGGCCTAAGAAAGAATATGTAAAATCCTGTGAAACCTGCTTTGTTCAGAATGCTGTCAATTGAATGAGAAGAGTCCAAGGAGGAAGTGAGTTTGTTCCTTAAAGTTTTACAGCTCTTTGACCCTGACTCAAAATAGGCCCTCAGACTTCCTTGTTGTCCGTCATTCTGTCCTTACTTCCTGGCAATGA
Organism: Tonatia bakeri; assembly: GCA_004024845.1. Classification (NCBI taxonomy): domain Eukaryota; kingdom Metazoa; phylum Chordata; class Mammalia; order Chiroptera; family Phyllostomidae; genus Tonatia; species Tonatia bakeri. The sequence goes on from PVIA01006476.1 coordinate 66,644, forward strand.
GTAATGAGCTTTACTTGAATTGTTATGCAAACGAATGCAATAAAAGTGTGCTGGGACAGGAGAATGGGGCACTCTCCCCTAGGGCACTCTCCCCTAGGGCGCTCTCCCCTAGGCCGCGTGGCCACGGTGCTCTCCACCAGAAAGAGTGGCTATTTTATCCCTACTTCTCCACAGGACTCGGTTGTCTCTGTCTATGTTTTTCTCATGTTTTGAGGAGCCATCTGCAGGATTCCATGGTCACTGCCAGTTGGTGGCCGCAACAGAAATACAAAGAAAAATAAAAATAATAAGGTCACACGCACACAAACACACACACTATTCAAGAACTGTGGGACAATTTCAAAACACTTAACAGATGCATTATCAGACTACCAGAAGGAGAAGGAAGATATAAGGAAATAAAGGGAATATTTGGAGTAATAATGGGCAAAAATTTTACAAGCTTGTTTTATCAATTGCTGAAGAGAGGAGTGCTGAAGTTTCCAACTCCCATTGTATTTTTATCTCTCTTTTTTTCAATTCTATTAGTTTTTTGCCATGTATTGAAGGTCCTGATTCCATCCTCTGGCTGACATCACTCCCACCTTCCATTATTTGGGATTGCTATGTCTTCTCTGAGGATGAGTCTTTTATTTTTATCAAAATGTAATATCTCTGTCTGTTTCTGATAATTTTCTTTGTTCTGAAATCTACTTTGCATAATGTTAATAAAACCACATCTGCTATTTGCATGATCTATCTTTTTCTGTCATATTACTTTCAACTTCCTTTATCATTATAGCTGAAGAGAGTTTTGGTGGACAAAATATAGTTGGGTCATCTGTCAATCTTTTTCTTTTAAGTGGTGAATTTAGACTTATTCCATAGAATTTATAAAATAATAAGCCATCGATAGATGCTTACTAGAATTAATTACATCTTATTTATGTTTTTTTACACAATGATTATTGCCATGTGTGATGTTTAACAAACATGGACTGACTAAATATGTATAAAATATATCTCCCTTTTGTGGTGGGAATTTCCTACTTGCCTCTAGTTTCATCCTTTCCCTTTACATGCCTTCATAATGTTACTAATTAATCACTTTGAACATTCTATAGCTAATAAGAAATATTTATTGGTATAAAGAACAAAGCATGAAAAATCTGGAATTTGATTCTACTTAGTTGTTTTTTTTTTTAATTTGATAAAATTCAGTTTGGGTGGCTTTAATATTTTCAGTTTTATGCCTTTAAAATAACAGTGGTATTCCTGCATGTTAATGTCCGTAAAGCAACTTAGTGTAGCTGACGCAATATGTCCACTCTGAGATTTCTCAACCTCAAGCTATCCTTTAGCAATGTATTTTAAGCCAAATATCTCTAACACTAAATGTTTGCTATTATATCACTTTATTGCTACCTGCCTTTTATTAAATAGTTAAAAGCAAAATCTAGTTTATTTTTTACTAACATTTAAATTCTATCAGAATGACAGTTTTTCATTTTGTAAAATGGAGTAAAGTTTTCATTGAATGAGGCATTACAAAATTCATTTTTGAGGTGTTAAGTTTATTAAGACTTCAGGGTATACCTAGGGACTTTTTTCATTAAACTTCAATGAAGTTTTATTTTCCTTGAAAATGAGTAATTAATTTTGGCTAAATAAGTACCATTTTTATTAGTATGTAATGAAAAGATGAGCCATGTTGCAGACAACTCATGACAAATAAGACTTGATTCTCCCACATGCAGGACCTAGCACAAATAACGCCCCCATTTTTATTACGATCATAAGCATATAATTCTGTAACATAACAATATCACACTCAAGCACACCATATCACATTTTATGTGAAATGTTCAAATTAAAACTATAAACTGTTATACCCATATTATTACACTCACAACCACACTCAAGCAGGCATTACTTTTGCCAGACCTTGTATGTACCATATTCCTTTTGATCTGCTTGGAAAACTAAGCTCTTAACATTTGCCAGGTTTTTTTTTTTCTCCTTAGAAGTAGTTTTGAGGGAGAATAATTTTGTATCAATGTAAAAAGATATATGTTCCCAATCTGGCATTTAATTCAAGGTGTTTTATTCTTAATATTTTATTATATGTAAAAGATTAAAACATAAAGTATAAAGAATTTTATAGTGAATGCCCACATACCTACCACCTGGATTCTAACATTATGTTTTATTACTCTTATTTTATTTTATATATACCTACTAATTCATCTACAAAGAGATTTTAAATGTGACAAAATTAGAAAAGTTGAACAAATACTGGTGTTTGGAGTGTTTGAGATAATCTGGTAGTGGACATTGTAAAAATTACTAGTTTCTGGTAGAGACAATTAGAACTTTTGCTCAATATTTTGAGAGATGAAATTAAGAAATTCCTCAAATTTTGTCCTTGTTCTGTCATGAAAAAGAAAAATGGGGTGTACCATCCAAAAATACTTTAAGCATTTGTGATATAGTTTACCTACAGCTATCATCACAGAACTTTTCTTGATGTTCAAACAAATCATTCATATATATATGATTACTCTATATATGTAATCATATACATATATATGATTACTCTAACTTTATATATGACAAAATAGAAAACCAGAGACATTAGCAGATTTCCTTACATCACATACCCAATAATTGGCAAAGACTCGATTCTGGCCACCACCAGTCTGGCTCTATATTCTGTTCCCTTTATTTGCCCCAATGTACCTCTTAACCAGTGTGTCAAAAAACTATGACAGTGGCCTAATTGTATCAGTGTATAAAAAGCTAAATATAATTTACAAAACAACAAAAGTCAATGTGGATATATTTTAATGTTCAAGGTATAAACACTTGTGACTCTAAAAATAGAGACAGTGATCTCACAGAAATGTTGATTGTCAAGATTTTTTCTGCTCATATTACCCAGTTGGCTTTCAGAGACTTAGGAGACCTCAGAGGCCCAGTCTCATGGATTTGTGTTGGTTGATTGGAGTAGGCTGGGTAACTGGTAGGGTCTATAGGCAGAAACACTAGGGAGATTTGCAGATGTCAGTTGAAAAGTCTCTTTCCCAGTTGGAGGAATTGAAAGAACTAGGTGATAGTGAGATTTTTGAGCACAGAGATTAAAGATGAGACAAGATGTTACCGACTGAGAATACCAAGAAGTTTCCAAAAATAGGGAGAATTGTTCTTAAACCATGAATGAAGTAATTTTTGTTTTTAGGTTTTCTTATGGCTGCTCTATAAAAACAGACTAATCCTAGTTCTTTTTTTAAATAATTTTTTAAAGTTGTTGTTCAGGTACAGTTGTTTCCATTTTCCTCCCACCCCACCCATCCCCGCCTCCTACCCTTTAACCTATCCCCTTTGGCTTTGTCCATGTGTCCTTTATACATGTTCCTTGAGGTCCTCCCCCTATAAATGAAGCCTAACCAACAAAACAAATAAGCAAACAAAATAGAACCAGAGACACTGAAATAAAGAACAAACTGACAGGAATCAGAGGGGAGGCGGGGAAAGGGATAATGGGGGGAAATAGGGGAATAGAAGTACTATTTCTGAGAATCCAGTTGATTCTCATGTGGTTTTAGTCATCTGACATGAATTGAAAAGTGACAAACTTGGCCACTAAGTGCTTTTAATTATTCTCCATTGGTTTAAGTATTTTTTCAGAGTCTATAAACAAATAAGTAGCTTTTGGCATTTCTGCACCTCATATGAATTTCAAGTAAATATGGTTCACATATGTAAGAAACTAACTTTTTACAAACATATTATTCTATTTTTCCAAAAAGCATTAAAGTTCAGAACAGTAGAGATTGTATTTGAATCAACATGTGATTTAAATCAAGATTAAATTATTAAAAATATTTTCCTGGAAAGGACAAGTTCTCTTCTGAGTAAGAGAATAGGTCAGATTAGAAGTTACGAAAAAGTAGAGCACAAGGAATCATTATTTGTCAGAAATTTTTCAAAATAAACATGAGGTAAAAAGCTAATAGATCAGCTACAATTAAGTGGCAATACACAACATAGTACCAAAATAAAGAGAACAGAACATTAGTTTCATTCAGAGTATTCATATTTCACATGAAAGTATTATTTGGAAAATCAATACAAGCAAGATGCCAGGGACATTTCTGATTTAGAATGATTTAGAAATAGAGTATGTGTTTTGCTTCTTTCTTAACTATAGTTCTTTACTGACTTTTCAAATTTATTTTTATGAACATCTAATTCACAACATCAATTCAATTAGGAAACATTATTATACCGTAAACTTGAAAACAGTCATTTGGAAAGTTAAATAATAACATTACTAGGGAAACTAGGATAGTACCTTATGAGGGAAGGATGTTTGAAGGAGGCATGAAGGAATTTTCTGGGGTTATGGAAATGTTCTCTATCTTGATTCAAGTGTGGGATTCATTTGTGAAAACCCATTTAATTGTACCTTTAAGACCTGTGCATCAGTCCATAAGCATATTATCAACCAATCTACAAAAATTATATCTAATCATCTCCATTGGTTTATGTTTGGTGTTCCAGAGAGGAATAAGCTTAGGAAATAAAGAGGGAATCTTCTATGTGGTATATAAGGTGTATCTGAAAAAAAGGAGGTTGTCTTTCTTATCAAATAACTTGGCTGGATGGGTCCAAGGAGATATGGAACATTAAACATTGCTGAGAAGTAAAGCACAAAAATGGGAATTAAAAAAAGAGACATAGGAAGTTCAGAGCAAAATGTGATTTTAGAAAAGGATGTTATGAGTGAGTAGGAGTGAGAGCAAAAGAAGACCTGAGTTTAATTCTTAGTATAACTACTTATAAACTGTGACCTCAGCAAGTCATTTCCTTCCTTTTTCTTTCCTTTCTTCATCGATCAGACTTCCATAACTTTTTACAGAGTTTTTCTGGTAAAAATAATCTAGTAATAAATGCATAATTCTGTAAATTTTTTTTGTTCAATTTAGATAGAACATACATCACCAATATTAAGATTAAATGATTTGTGAATGATATAAGGATGAATATAGAACTTTTCTGAAGAATTTTAAATTTAGAAGGAAAGCAAAGCACAGGATATAGTTAGGAAAATAGAATCAAGTGAAGTATTTTAGGGTTTGTTTATTTTTGGTTGAGTTTTAAAGTTTTTCTTCTATAAATTACAGTGCAGTATCACATCTAAAGATTTGTGACTGGTAGTTTCATGAAGGAAAGAAGTCTTGGAAGAGTGATTTGGGGAGAACCTTTTCCTGAATTTATGAGTGTAACCATTGACAATTAGGAATAAAATTTATTTCACTATTGATTTTATTAAAAGTATGTACACATAAGTGATACACAGTTTTGTGTGTAGTGTGTGTCACAGACTACATGAGAATCTGATAAAATACCAAATGTCTGTACCAAATAATACATGTAAATATATATACACACATATTTTATATATAACATCATAAATTCGGGTGTTCACAAACCCATCAAAACTCATTTTATGAGGTGCACAAGCATCCTTAGTTAAGAGTCCCTAGCCTAGCTTCTGGTAACTGTTATATCTTTCCATAAACACAAGAGTAACTGTTGCAGAAGTATAAAAATTAGCATCAGTATTTTTGAATTAAAGCTACCTCACACACACATTTCTCTGCCAAAAAAAAAAATCATGTCAAATACTTTTAAAGGCTGTCCTTTTTAAGACTACCCTGGCTTAGAAAGATTTCAATGGTTTTGAGACTAAATGATTACAGAGTAGAGCAAAACAGATGCAGAGAGCTAAATGTAGAATTTTAGAACAATGATATGGTTGATTGCAAGCACAAGGGAAAAAGGGAGGAATGCATATGTGAATAAATGAAGGAATGTGTGAGTGAATCAGTGAATGGCTGAGTCAATGAATAAAAAGAGAAGCCCATTAGAGCCAGCCAAGGAAAATGACAATGACATGAGGTGGGCAGGGAACTGCTGGTTTTTTATGTCCAAGTAGCTGAGATTACAAGGAGAATACAGTGAATTAAATGTAACCCACCTTTTAGCTTCTGATATAAATGGAAAATATCTGTGCCTTTATGCCTTATTGCAGCTGATGAGTATTATGATTTTTTTAATAAAACATACCTTCTCTTCAACAAACTCCCATGCCCAATTCCACCTCTCCCCAATGCTACCTTCCTAATCAGACTCAACCAATGAAGGATTTAAAACTTGGCCGGTGGTGAGGGGAAAAAGTCTCTCTTCTATAAAACTGTGTCTGTAAAGGCTGGCTTTTGCCCAAGCCACAGGAACTTGAAACAGTCTGCTAGCTCAGTCGGCACAGACAGGTTCAAGCAGAGTGGGATGAAAGCTGCTACTAGACTTTTAATCTTTCAGGTGGCAGGAATTCTTGATGTTTTATGTCTTATTCTCTTGAAGAGAGTTCATAAATGTCTCACAGTGAAGTGAAATATCATTAAAATGTATTTGAATGATATAGCAAAGAGGGGAAGTAGAAAAAACAGATAAATGATTCTGAATACATGTATTTATTCAGATTCAGAAGACTATTCAGATTCTCTGACTGGTTAGGAGTCACAATCCTGATTTCAAATTTAATTCAACTCCAACATTTTTCAAAAACAGCCTTTACTTTCATTTTGACTGCGTAAGATGGGATGAGACCAGCTCTGTCCTTGGCTTATGTGACTTGTGATTGTCTGCACATCAATATCTTTATCTATAAAACGGGAATAATTGTTATACTACACTTGATGAAAAACTGTGTAAATGAATGTGAGAAAATGTAAATGAAGTACCAGGGACACACAAAGGAGCTTTTTAATAATTAGTCATTTTATTAGTATTAATAGCACTGTGTCATTTTAACAGTGCTATTTTACACATGCTGACAACTGGATTCTTTATCTTTTAAAATGTTCAATTGATTATATAATTGTAATATGATTTATGTTAGAACTTATATTCAGTACACAATTTTGGAAAGTATTACTTTGCATTTATCACACTGGTGAGATTTCTAGCTCAAACGTTAAATTCACTAACTACACCTGAAATGTTCTGACCATTTCTATGGTTAGTCTTTATAGAGAACAGGTATCAGGTATCTAAGTATTGCATCCTTTCAAAAAGGAATACAAACTTTCCCTTCCTTTGAAGCGTAAAACAAGACACACAAAGAAACACAATATGGTATTTGGGACCCTGATTCACTCTAGTAGTAAAGTATGTGACCCTTAATAAAGGCCTTTTTTACACGTTCTTTCAAAACACTTCTTTTCCAAGGTAAGATTATATTTTTCTTGGGTATATGCTATCTACCAATTGTCTTTCAACTCATCTCATCCTGTTACTGAGACAAAAATAGAAATCGAACCACTTCTAAATTTTACCGATGTCCATGATACTATTTGTTACTGATTTTGGACTAACCACAGCGGGTTAACTTATTGTTACCATCGATGTTTAGCTAGATATTGGTGAATGGAAAAGAGCAAAGAGAACTAGACAGTGGACTTAATAACCTAGGGAGGCATAAGCCTCCCTTGCGCAAACGTTTTCTTGCTCAGCTTCACGCCCCAGAGAATTACAGCATTTCTCCACCAAGGGGATTAACACTCCTCCCCTACCTTTTCCAGTACCAGATTGCTGGGGGTGGGGCACAGGGGAAGGTGTGGACCCACCCAAAGCCCATGAAAGTTTAGGAAGTTGATTGGTTCTTTTATGAAAACATTGGTTCGTCCCAAACCCACGCTCCTAGTTATAACCCCAGGAGAACAAAGAAGCTCTCTCTGTCTGTTGCTCGTGACCTCTATTCTCACAGTGCATGTACCTGTTCTCTCCAAGGCTTCATGGCCTTAGCAGTCAATGTGGCCCCTGACCTCCAGGACAGAGCCTGGATACCAAAGCATAGCAATGGCCTGCAGCTAGAAACACATGCTAAACTAGCTGGATGCCGAAATGAATTGCAGTTTAATGTGGAACATAAACTCTGGGCCATAGCCTTCATTCTGCCCCTACTGAAGACAAGTTGGACTTTTTCCATAGAACAATAGACAGAGATGGGACACTGGGAAGGCAAGAGGGGGGCTAACTTCATTGTACGTTGTCAATAAACCATACCAAACAGCCTCACCCTCTCACGCTGTCTCAGGAAATTCCTTTCCTCTAGATTCTGCAAGAGTCCCACTTCTGCAGGTTATGTGAAGGACTGTCAGACTATGTGAAGGACTCGTTCCACTTCTATTTTTCAATTCTAAAAAGTCAAAAACAATGAAACAAACCCAAGAAGTGTAGATGTATGTAAGCGTAGATGAAACTTTACAGAATAAATGCTTTTTTTGAATGATAGGACAATAAATCATATCCTGGGTAGTTTTTAAAGCATAGATAATTAGGCACCATCATTCATATGTAATATTTGAACATGAATAGACTGAAATGCTTCAAATGTATGTCTGGGGCAAATTTGTCAGAAAAAAATGTGTATAAAAATATAGTTACGTAAGATAGACTTTAGAAGGTAATTTATAAATTGTCCTGAGATGATAAAGAGGCCTTAAAATAATCTGTAGATAGTCCTGACATTATAATTGTTTTATAATGTGTATGTTCATTCTTCTTCACTTATGTTGCAGCTTCTGCACTTTTCTTCTCTCAGTTCCCCTTCTAGCTCAGAGTCTTTAAAGACAACACTCACGTTTCTTTTTTGTGTTAAGTCTGAGTATATTTGTTATAAAGTAAAATGATTTGTTTCCTTTGGTTGCTCTAAGCAGTGGCGGGTATAGTTAGAAGGTGCTCTGAAAGTTACTGGTGAGTTTGGACAGGGCTTGTGCATATTTCGTGCATTGAAAATCTGCACATTCAGAGGGCTGTGAATTTGTACTGTTAACTTTGAACTCCCCAAACTGAATCACATGAAGAGTATTTGTTGGAAGTTAGAAAAGATTGTTTGAAAAAGTAGTGCAACTAGTAGCTACCTACTTTACTTTCATAGCAAAGAGCTTTGCTCCCTTCTCATTGATTTAAATTTAACTCAACAAGTTGGGACAGTTGACCAGATATGATGGAAACTAGCCATAATCTATCACTTAAAAACCCACGTTTGCCTTATTTTATGTTTTTCCTCATTATTTTCCCCTATAACATCCTCTTAATCATAACTACTAATAGTAAGTACTCTGAAAAAATCATCTTATCAACTTTGATATATTATATCTCCATCCGACAGAGCTGTCCCTGCTTTGCAGGATAAACTTGTTCTGTGATTGTGGTCTCACCCTGGCCGGCTGTAGTGGTTTTCAGCAGAAGAGAATTAAGGCTTCAGAAATGGAATTGAAGACTGGGGGCCCACACTTTTACCAAAAGAAAAAGAAAGAAAAGTTGGCCACTGTTTACAATTATCCAATGATTGATGATGTCTTTATAGAACAAGGAAAATGATGCTCATGGCTATGTTCCAGCATGAGTGTGGTGGGTGGGAATACAGGAGAGGGAAAAAGGAAGGCAGGGTCTCCAGTGACCTGGATAAAGTTACTGGATTACAGCATTTTTTTTTCCTAAAATACTCTCAAGTGAAAAAATAATTTAAAATAGGATAGGAGATGGAAAACTTCATAGTTTGAGACTCTATGGTTAAGAAATTTAAATTCATAAGGAAAGGAAGTAATTATTAGCTTTAAAAGGATGCTTATCATTTTTTAAATTTTGTTTATAATATAAAAATACAAGTAGACTTTGAAATATTTTTTAAATCCTTGCTTGAGGATATGTTAATTAATTTTAGAGAGAGGAAGAGACAGACAGAGAGACAAATGTCGATGTGTGAGAGAAGCATCAATTGATTGCCTCCCATACACACCCTGACCAGGACCAAACCCACAACATTTTGGGGAACTGGACGATGCTCCAACCAACTTTGCCACCCAGCCAGGAATAAAACTTTTCTATTTTAATCTTCTTGCTGCACACACTCTACTGATTTGTGCACAGGACCATACTGAATTTTGAAACTATGAAGAAGCATTCAGCACATAAGATGTGTGTAGATTGTACACACAGAGAAAACACCAATATTCAGCACAAAGGTAGTAAGTAACACAGAGTAATAATTCAAGATTATTATCCAGAGGGCAGAAAAACATAAAACAATATATTTGATTTTCAGTGTGTGGGTTTTCTTTTCTCTGTGAGTCTCCTGACTCATCATTGATCAGAGGGGAACTACAGAGAACATCACAGCTAATGAATTTTATAAAGGGTTTATGTAAACACTTTCAGGTTTTTATAAGGGAAATACTTTTGACTTGTGTTGCATCCTATGGCTATTAATGTGAAATGACTTCTGGCTATGATGTTAAAGGAATTGGAAAATCCAAAAGTTTTCATGGAAAATAAAGTTTTGATCTGTTTTAAAATAAGCTTCCTTTAAACTGAGTTTGATAGATGAACTAATATAATAATAATAAGGCAAGAAAGTTCAAAAAGTAAAAACAAGTTTGAGTTTAGAAATTGTGACATACTTCAGGTTACTCGTAACTTTATACTGTGCTTGATGTCTTGTGGTCTTGTAGGAAGGAATAGTTATATACATGATAATATCTGGATTAGAGGTTGAATGTAAATGAATAAGAACTCCTATAAGTTACTCAAATTTAAATGTGTCTATATCAATGAAGAAAATTACTTTAACTCCTTGTTTCCTAAGATCTGAAAGAAGTTACATATAAATTATCTTATGTATTATGAAAATATTCCTGTAAAGTAGAATAGTACTTTTGATATTAGCCTTACTTTTAAAAATCAAAGGATCACAAAAATAAATGTTAAATTCTGCAAAATTAAAGTTGATGCATGAAAGAAGTTAAGTGATGTGTAATCCTTCACTGGGGTAGAGGCATGCAGAACAGAGGGTCCCATTTTTTCCAAAATGAACTTTTTACTGATTTCATTTTTGTCTTCCCTTCTTAATTATCTGTGTTCTATTTTTGGAGTTAGAGTAAAAAGAAAATAGTAACTGATTTGTTCCTTTAGTTTACTAGTGTAAGAAAACAACCTGAAAAGTGCTCAGTGCTCACACTGCTGCTCAACTCGGTTATTGCTGTACCAGTTCTTAGATGTTTTTAGAGCCAGTCAGTCCCTGAGACCTTCCAAACCAAGTGAATAAATCCTCAATAAATTGTTTGACATTTTCAAGTGCTAAAGTAGTTCAAATAGTTTCCTATATCCTGTGTCCCTCCTCATTTTATTTCACATCTGTGTTTCCCACTAATTAATACCATCGCTTTTTTATTATTCTTCAAATATAGAGGCTTTAAAAATATTTCCTTCTAAGAAATATCTGTTATATAATTTTTATTGCTATACAGGTTAACTTGACTGCTTTTTTTTGCTAGAGTAAGAAAATTTTGAGGTCTTTAGGAAATGAGCATGAAATGGTATTTTATTTAGAGTAAGGTAACAGACATTTGTCTTATTTACTTAGGTGTAAATATTATTTTAATTATTATACCTTCTTTTTGAATTTTGCACAAATTTGACCCAAAATGCTAAATCAAAATCAAGAAAAAAGTTTAATTTAAAAACTGTTTAAAATAATTATATTGTAAATATTTACAATGCCATTTATTCTGCTTTTCCTCCTTATTATTCATCTTATTTTTACATGCATAATAGAGCTTGTTTGTAACAAGAGCCCCTAGAATGATTCACGAATCACTCATATATTCTACATATAATGTCACACACAGACAACGTCCATCCTAAAAAATTCCAGATTCACTGGTTGCTGTAGAGTACTAAACTTAAGCAGTGGATGCCTTACAAAGGAGTCCCAAAGATAAAGAGAGACCCACACTAAAAGATTCAAGATTATAATCAAAGCTTTAGAACTCTAAAAGAAAATGAAGATAAAAGGCCCCGACTGGTGTGGCTCAGTTGGGTGGGGCATTGTCCTGCAAACCAAAAGCTTGATGGCTTCTTTTCAGGTCAGGACACGTGTCTGGGTTTTGGGCCAGGTCTTCAGTTGGGAGTATGCAAGCTAAATGCAACTGACAAACCAATGGATGTTTCTTTTGCACATCGATGTTTCTCTCCCTCCTTTCCTCTCTCTCTAAAAGTAAACTAATCAAATCATAAACAAAATAAAAAAAGACAACACTTAAAAAAAAGAAAACAAAGATGAAGGCAAAAAAGTAAAAAGGCTAGTAAATTTGAATAGTCTTTTACATTTACATAGTGTCAGTTTTTGAAGTATGTACAGCACAAAATAGGGCACAAAAGCAGTATCTCTTCCTTCTGTATTCCTTCTGCCCTCAACCATTTTAGAAGTCTGAGTCAGCCAACAATTGGACGTGAAAGGCATGCAAGAATTGTAATAGTAATAGGAAAAGGAGTATATGTTCTTGTAAAACATTACTTTTCATTCCAGCAAGAGAAAATATGCATGGCTATTTATCTTGGTTTTGCTGCTCCTTTGCACTGTTCAGTATGGGCTGGCTGTCAGGAGGGCTTTCCACAGTCACTTACAAGAGAGTCACTATTCGTTAGAGCAATAAGGAGATGCTTTTGAGTGTGTTGAGTTAAAAGCTCCATTTAGTCTTTCACTCAATCTGCTTATGTAACATAAATATTTTTAGTGCCCAGGAGTTCAAAGCAGCTAATATGTTGTGTTTCAGAATGACAAATAGAACACACTAAAAACAGCATTAGAATGTTTTTCTAAGCAAGTTTCAGGGAAATATGTGGTGCTCTGAATGGAACTCCACATAGCATTTTGGCCATCGAGCATTTCCTTCCTTGTGCTCAGGCCTGAATGAGTCATTGTGCCTGGCCTTCCCTGCTCCCTAATAGGTCTGGGCCTGACCATGAACAAGGAGCAAGCAGAAGCTGAATTCATATGTGGCTCCCAAGTGACAGAAAGGAAATATTCCTCTGGTAATTTATTGATGAGCTAAGTCCAGATATAGATGCCTGTTTCACTGAATACAGCATCTTCACAGCTTGGTGCTCATCCTGAATGGCAGCCAAGGAATTCCTACCAGTAGTTACCAAGAGAACACACTTGTTCTTATTGAGGTGTGAGATATGAATAGCCTTGTACAATTAATTCATTCTAGGGAGCATGGTAAGAGGCATTTCTATTGCATACTTACTGTTACCAGGACACTATTTGAGATGTTGTAATGTCTAAATAGCATTCTAGCTTTATTTTATTTCCAGAGACATTTGATTTATGAAAATCTTATTAGTGGAAAGTGTCCCAGACTTGACTTACTTGCTGATGCGATCAGTTGTGGCACAGGAAGTCCTATCTAGAGAAAGAAAGACATTTTTATTAGTTCACGGCATTCAGCAGACACTGCCTTAGAAATAAGAACTTTTAAAATATTGAATTCTATTCATAATATGTTAATATATTAGTTAGAATAAAGGAGTTCCCAAAACACAATCACAAAGCTGTTTGTGTCACCCATCGCATACCTGTCATGCGATGCAGTTGATCTTCACATAAATTCTAGACCACACGGAAGTGTGCTTGGACCTCACTCAGCACAGCTGTCAGTGAGAGGATACTAAAAGACCTTGTGGTCATGTTTTGTGACATTTTCCTCACAACAGTACCCGAAAATATAGGTTCTTTTCAGATCTTGAATAAATCTCCATGGACACTAATTCAAAAAGTTCCAGGCTGCAAACCATGAATTAAGTTTGATTTAGTCAAACAATTAATATATGTTAAGAAGATATAAATTTATCTCAGAAAAATGTATGTGATCATAATATTTGATGAAGCTTATTAATTTTAGGACCTGTCTTGAAAGCATATTCCTCTTCTCAAAAAATATACACTTTCTGTGTTTTAATTATTTAATATATTCAACTTTATTTTTCTTTACTTCGCTTTCTTTATACTGTCTTTTCCTTTCTTCTGCTTTTATGACTTCCAACCTAAGAGCACTCTGCACTCCAACACTGTGGGGTAACTCATGTTCTCAACTCATTTTTCTCTTTCCTTATTTTCCTCCAAATTCAGACATATGAATTAGCATGTATAAGGAAGATGTTGGTCATTATTTAATATAACTTTCTTCATCTTCTCATTGCAACACACTGTAAAGACCTTTTACATTAGCTTATATAGCTCATTTATTTTTTAATAAATGCAAAATATTTCATGGATTAGCTGTTTGTTAATTTATTATCCATTTCTATATTGATTTGCATTTACTTTTTTTCCAATTTCTCTTTCTCCTTTACAAGGTGAGCATACTTATATAAAAGGATTTTTACTTACTGATGCTTTTATTTCCATGTAATGAGATCCTGGGATTGAAATTTCTTGATTAAAGACCTTAATGTATTTTTATTATTAAGAGATATTGTCATACTGCTTTCCAAAACAGGTTGTAATGCTTTACATTTCCATTAACCATATGTGCAAACTACCCTTTCCCCACAAGCCATGAGAAGAATGTAAGAAGGCAATAGAGCAATATGTTTGGGATACTGAGGAAAAAACTGTTCTGCACTCATCAGACTATAACTTCCAGATCAACAGTGAAATAAAGATACTTTCAACATATAAGTATTTAGAAGGCTTACCCATGTATAATTTGTTTAAAGTATCACTAAACAATGTACTGTAGCAGGAAGAAAAATAAATCTAAGATATATAATGGGATAGAAGAAGCAATAAAACCCTATTAACATTTTTAAAAACTCAGAGGGATTATATGACATAAGGTTATTTTTAATTGAAATATAGATTTTGCTCATGGAATTATTCATATATACATATGTAAATTACATGAATAAATTATCTAAGAGTGAAAGTTCACTCTTAAAATTTAAAACATATAATCGTAACTTTAAATTTGACAAAAAGATGAAATTTTTTCATTGAAAAACTCTTATTGAAGACTACTGATAAATTAATGATCATTGCTAATGGAAACATATCCAATTGATAGATTGAAGGATTCTATGTAATTTCCTCTAAATAAGAGTTGGTATTAACTGAGCTACCATTTAAAGTAAATGTTAAGACAATTATATATAAGCTTTCACATATGTGAACATAAATAAGTTACTTAGTATCCACTGTTAAGAGAGCCACAGAGAAACTCTATTAAAGTTTATATATTATTAGGGAGGCAATATAAATAAGTAAAACAAAGAATTAAGTTAAATAAAAATAAAAATGTTATGTTGTCTCAAAGCAATATCAGGATAATTTCTACATGCATAAACATCAGGGTTACTCATCTCTAAGGTAATTATAATTAGATAATGATAAACAAAATGTAAGTTCCTTGGCACATCTCTTATGCAATAAAAAGTTAGATTATTTACCATATATTATTAAACATAACATCTAAAAGAAAATAAGCCACTAAATAATGATTCATTGTTCAAGTTCCATGTATGCATAGCTATGCAGATTTGTTTCCTTGGGGAAGGAGAGTTCTGTGATGTGTTCCTCACTGCATCTTTAGTAGTTGCCGCTCCACCATTTCACCCAGTTTTCCAGCTTTATCCTTCTTATTTACTTCCCATGTGACTTCCTAAAGACTCATGATTCATTTCTCCTACACAACTTCTATGCACTCTAAATCCGTTATTCCTGGATTTTTCTTCATGACTTACACTCTGAGTGCATCAAAACACAAACAAAGAAACAAACAAATAGCAAAAAAGAGCAAAGGAAAACCTTTAACAGCTATTTGTTCTTTATAACTTTAGACCAAATTACTGTGAACATTTAAATACCTTAAACACCTCTGTCCTTAAACTACCTTCTCTATTGCTAACTTAATGTATGGTATATTTTTTTCTTTTTTTCAAGATTATATTTATCTATTTTTAGAGAGAGGGGAAGGGAAGGAGAAAGAGAGGGAGACAAGAATCGATGTGTGGTTGTCTCTTGTGTGCCCCCTACTGGGGATCTGGCCCACAACCCAGGTATGTGCTCTGACTGGGAATCGAACTGATGATCCTTTGGTTTTCAGGCCAGCACTCAATCTACTGAGCCACACCAGCCAGGACTGTATAGTATATTTCTTATAAATTGAAATGCAAGTGTGCTTCTTAATGCCTTTTACTTTCAATACTTCAAATTATTTCCTATGCTTATAGTGTTTCCTTTTTAAGAAATTTGTTTTCCACATTTCACAACTCCAAGTTGTACATCTACTCTGAGCTTCAGGATAAGTGACACCTTCTCCATGAACCATCCCTTGATTCCCCAGATGGAAGGTGCCCCTCCCTTTTCTGGAATAGTATTTTATTTATGGGGAGCAAAATAAAAGCTATTCATATTTGTTGAATCTCTAATATGTGTTAAAACTGAATCAAGGCTTCACCTACAGTAACTAAATTAACAAAACAAAGGTTATAATAAGTTTCTCACTTTAGAGCTGAAGAAACTGAGTCTGATAGAGGTCAAGAACTCCATCCAACTCTTTCCATCTGATAAGTCGTGAAAGTGACCAAGCTTGACAAAGGGCAGGGTCATATTTTGTCTAATAAACTCAAGAGATGTATATCGCTATAATGATTTGTTAAGCATAAAAAGGGTTAGGAATAGATATGTTAGGTTTAGAGAAAACATTAATGTTGCTTAAACTCATAGAAAGAAAGGTGCAAAAAATAAACAGGAATTCCATGCTGAGTGATAAGGAAGACCAATAAGAAGTGAGGATAGGAAGTGTGTGGGCAGAGCAGAAGCCGTAAGAGTTCTATACCACAGCCCTCTCTGTTCTCTTCTCTCTTTCAGAGAGTACTGTTTTCCCCTGGGCAGGGATAACCTTCACAAAGAAGGTGCGAGCTTGGCTCCATAGCAGTCCTTTGAGGTCCTACACCTGGCATTCAAGCCAATGTCTGTGAAAACTGTTTTCATTACATTACTTCTACCTTTCTCTCTTTACAGGTAAAACCATCCAACTACTAATTATTAAGGTACCTTTAAAACAGTATCTTTACCTGCCATTAATCCTTTATCTCATAGTAAGAACTTCCCAAATGTTCCAGCCACTCTGGTGCTGTCTGGAATCTTTAGATTGAAAACAGTGATAATAAACTGCTAGCGATTGTGACCCAAGTGGGATGGTAACATAATGTTCTGTAGAGGAACAGGCAGATGCTGGCTGTTTATCATTCCGTCAATGTCAGTGAAGGACAAAGAGACTGGCAGGAAACACATCTTTCATTTGAGTTCCGAATAACACTTACCTTAGGGTTATTTAAGGCTGTACAATCTAATTAAATTCTATTAAAACAACTTTGAATGGATTTCACATAAAGGCTTTAAAAGCCACATTACCTTAATTTTCTGTAATGCCCTTCCAACTACAAAAGTAAAAATGTGTTCTTTCATTTTGTATATCTATATCTACTTATCTTATGTATTAAAACATTTCATAATTAATTTATTATCAGTAGATAAAACATATACCACACATCTATTCCTATAAAATACCTCAGTAATATCTGAAATTATGGTGTAGCACACTGTCTTCTCCAGGGCACCCTGTGAACTTATAGCCATGAACCTCAATCAGCGTCCTGTGCATTTCATTTGCATGGTCATAAGCTTAGCAAGAGTAACAGGATATAGAAATGAAATTATCATTGCCTCATTTTCAATTTAGGCTTCAATGCTACCACAATTGAAAGGGAGGCCATCATGCAGGACTTGGAAAAAGAGATGGAAGACAACTAGTTATGTGACACTTTTCTGACCACCACCTTCAACCTATAAAGAGGTTTGGAGAAAATAAGAACAGAAATGAAAATTAGGGGATGATTTTAAAGAGAGTTGGTAGGCATTTTGGCCCTACTACTCACCCCCTGTACTCAAAAGGATAACATAGGAAATACTTCTCATCAGCCTAGAAAACAGGGCTTCAGTGGGACTTAGTGCAGCCAGTTAGAGAACCTAATATACAGCCTCCCCATGCTGCACACAGGGTGAACACAGTCTGACTCACCTGGCAAGGTGACAGGGCCAGAGACTGGATCCTCTGAGGACAAACACAAAAAAGGGTGTTGCATTGAGGGGCTTCCAGAATTCCTTGGAGCAAATTTGAGTAATTTTCAACATCTATACATGGGCTACAATGTCTACACAACAGCATGCTGATGTAGGTTATTTTTAGATGCTACCCAGAGGGCACCTAGAGGGAAATGCAGACACTAACATTGGAAGAAGAGCTCTGGATTTCCAGACTCCAAGAACAAAACTACAAATAACCAGCTGAAGAAGACCCATTTGTCCACATTAAAGGAAGAAACTGCAAGTAAAAGATGCTCAGTCACAGACAATCTTTTCAAGAGACCATGGAGATACTTGTTATAAGAAAAAGATGTTCTCAACAGCTACCCAGTGATAGGTGGGTGAGCCAGTGGCACCTTGGATGGTGCTGGTCAATTAAGGCCAAAGTAACACTAAATATTTCATTGATCATATTGAGGTTATACTAGCCAACAAACAGAGGGACATTTGGTTAATTTTAAAGTAGTCATTATCATCACAATATAAATGAACTTAAAAAGAAAGAGCTTGATTCCCCCATTGTACTTTTCTTTTGTCAACAAAATCCAAATATTCAACTACTTTCAATACTGTTATTATATTTTTTGTAGTTTAGTAAAGGCAAATGTGCAATTAAATGGTGCTGAAATGCCCAAAGCACACGTTGTATATCTCTGCAGTTGTTAATACACTTTGGTAACATGCTGGAATGTTATCGCATCACTGTGCATCATGAATCAGGATTTGACATTAGGAAGGTATCACCTTGGTATCACCTAAGGAAATTTAGTTACTGGAGGACAAAGGGTCCTTGCTCATAAAGCCTATGGATTAGACCCTCAACCTAGACTCTGCCCATAAGGATATTGGAAGTCTTTATTATGAGTGTACAATAGCTTCTCAGTGTCTTCTTTGCCTCTGAATTACTGGGCTTTGGTAACCTATTTAAACTTAACAACTGTCATTCTTGTACCCAATTTATCATTTCCCCAAAATATTTGTTCTTACATATATTTTTTCTATTTTAGTTGGAAAATCCCACTGAGTATACTTATATTCTATGTTATACATTTGTGAGTTGAACATAAAATAGCAACAATATGACCAGGTTAAGATAGATCACTTTTCTACAACATTCATTCAACTTGGGTTTATCTTAGGTGTGCACACACCATTTCCATCACACTGAATCGGTAATGTAATAAGATAGATTCATCATTAAGCTTCATTAGGAGGTTAAAGGTATTGGGAAATATTTAAAAGGAGAATAACATACTAAAAGAAAGAAGAGGAGAAATTATGACACAAAAGTTTTGTCTTTGATATAATGAGGATTATGTATAATAGAATTTAGTGGGAATACAATAAACAGGAACAGATAAGAGGAAAAAATAACAAGGTTTACTTGCCTGATGTCTTTGAGAAATGAAAAAAGATAATTTTGAGGAGCCAAAGGTTTCAAAGTTTAGAGTCAAGGATAATTGTGTGTACTGTTAAGAAAAAATAACAAAGTTGAGAATGTATGTAAATGGAAGGTGTTGATGAGCTATTCATATACGAACATTGCAGACAATCATCTAAGATCATGTGCATGCAGGTGCTCACTAAAACCCGGAGTTGTAGTCATGCTCCATGGACAATGATGAACGCACTCCTGCCCCATGGAGAACAAGTAACTCCCTCATGTTCACTTAATTATCAGAAGTTGTCCTAATTCTTTTGTATAGCTTTTTTTTTCTATAATTTGTTTCACATGATGGACATTAAGGTTATTTCCAAACATTGCCATTACAAACAAAACTGCAATGAACAAATTTATATATGATTATTTCACATTTCTGCAGATAAATCTGTAGGTTAAACTCTAAAACTAGAGACGTTTGTTATTTTTTATTTCTACAGACCAAAAACAGAGGCAATCTAAAATGCCTTAAATTTATAAAGATTTAATATGAATTATATTAATATATTACTCTAACAATATAGTTTTTAAAAATCCTCCAGACTGCCTCCAACCAAGAATACCAGCTGTGTGACCTTGGAAAAATTATTTCAAACCTTTTTAGTTCAGTTTCATCATCAACTAAAGGGTGGACAGTAGTCATATCTACTGTATAGAGTTGTTTTAAAGACCACACAAAATAATGTATGTTTTGTATTCAAATATTCCATTGAACATACTAAGTGTTCAAAAATGCTATTGTCATTACTGTTCTAAAACTTAATGAAGCTAGTGATATTTAGTGTCATTTTATAGAGTACTTGGATTAAGCACCATCTTACTAAACATTGTTGCAAAACAATTGGAAGTTAAATCCTTATTTTTTGTTTCTTAATTTTAAATATCTTACTAATCAGGGTGGTTTATACCTCAAATAGTTAACATATATTCCTAGATCAAAGTTTAATATTAATGATGGAAATTCATATTTCAAGAAATCTTCTTAATGATTTCAATAGCTGATTTCTTTACAGCTTTCATCATATAATGGGACTGACAAGTAGCCATAGAAATTTTAGGACTGAAAGTATCCCCTCTGCCATTTTTCTGGTTGTTTTTTCATGCTTATATTATGATTATAAAGACAATCTATAGATTTTTCTATAGTAGTATAGTAGTAGTAAAAAATAGTATTTTTCAGGCACTTTCTATTTTTGAAAGTTTTAAAAAATATATTATTTATTTATTTTTGAGAGAAGGGAAGGGAGGGACCCTAGAGAGAAAGAGAAACATTGATGTGTGAAGGAAACATTGATCAGTTGCCTCTTGCATGCCCACAACCAGGGGCTGGGCCTATCACCCAGGCATGAGCCCTGTCCAGGAATTGAACTAGCAACCTTTTGGTTTGCAGGATGATGCCTAACCCACTGAGCCATACCATCCAAGGCTCCCAGCTAATTTTTCACAATGATACAAATACAATTTAATGGAGCAAAGGAAATATTTTCAACAAACAGTGCTAGAGCAATTACACATCAATAGGCAAAAAAAAAAAAAAATCAACATAAGTCTCATATCTTACAGGAATATTAACTCAAAATAAACTTTCCATTTTTGATGTTTAGTTAATGGTAATGTGTTAAAATACACTGAAATGATAAAAGGAGAAATAGTGACTGAAGGGATCCTTCCCGGTTGTCAAACTCAAACTGTTCATCAGGATATCTTTATGTACATATACAAAAGTTATATATGAACTGTATAACTAATTGTCCAAACTGAGCTAGTTTTCAAAGTGAAAGGGAATGGAAAGTGCAAGGGAAACTGAGAGGAATTGTCATCCAACATATGTGAGTGTGATGTTTGAAACACATTGTTAGAGAACTTTAATTTTTTTTGTTTCCTTATGATAAAAGTAAATGTCATTGGAAGCTCTGATAATTTTACTAGTCCCATGCTCTCTGAGCTTTGTCCACCATGGTTAGGAGACAAAGGGCTCAGTTGACTTTAAGAGATTTTGCTGTAGATTGAAGGAAATAGGTTGGTAGAAATAGAAGGAAGCAGATTTTAAATTTGTTTAAAAACCAGAGATAGATGGAAGAGTTTTGGTTTAGTGTGGCAATGGAGTGAGGCACAGAGGAGCTTCAACATATAGGTTCCATCCTCAGCTCAGCCAGTAACTAACTCCCTGGATGATCTGCGTGATTTCAATTAGTCCCACTGGCCTGTTTGATCATCTGTAACATAACAGAGTCCAACCAATCATCTTTAAATTTACTTCATTGATTTTTGCACATAGCAATTATTTCTAACACAGCAACATTTTAAAAGTTCCAACAAATTAGAAATATAGTTTGTATAATCCTGCCTTTCTACTGGGAAAACCCACTATTTCCTAAAACTTGACAAAACTTGTCACTGTCGATGTTGATCTTGATTACCTGGCTAAGGTCATATTTGTCAGGTTTTCCCACAACAAATTTACCCTTTATTTTCCTTTCCATGTTACAGTTTTTTAAAATGTTATGTGTAGACACACTTTAGGAGTGTGGCTGCTAGGTCTTCTTATTGCTACTGAAGTATCATTTCTTCTAGGTCCTCTCAGGTGACAGAGGAAGGACTTACATGGATATTTGAGGTCTGTCTGGAAAAAGTCCAGCCATGGTTAATATAACGAGAATGGTTTGTGCAACATCTATGTAACCTGGCAGCCAAGGAGTGGACTGGGATGTGCATGTGCAAACAATGATGACTTCACTGTACTAGTAGGGTGTACTATGAGGGTGGTAGACACCATTGGTGAGCATGTGTACTGTGTGGCCATCACATTCAAAATGGGTGAGCGAGTAGAGCAATGAATCTGCATCAAATTTTGTACTAAGTTTGAACCTTCCTCCAAGGAAACTACTCAGATGATTTAGAAGGCTGCAGCTATGGGCAACTGGTGATTGGCAGCTTCATCATGACAATGTGCCTACTCATGCATCACATCTCGTGCAGAGATTTCTGGAGAAACGTTAAATCACCCAGGTGACTCAGCCCCACTATAGCCCATATTTGGTGCCCTATGACTTCTGGCTTTTCTCAAAATTAAAATCACCTTTGAAAGGGAAGAGATTTCATACCATCAGTGAGATTCAGGAAAACACAATAGGGCAGCTGATGGTGACTGGGAGAACAGTGTGAGGTCCCAAGCTGCCTGCTTTGAAAGGGACTGAGGTGTCATTGCCCTGTGTACAATGTTTCTTGTATCTTGTACCTTCTTCAATAAGTGTCTCTATTTTACAAATTACATGGGTGGAAACTTTTTGGACAGACTGCATATACTAATCTATATGTATACATATATGTGTAAATGTTTCTATATGTCACCATCATAACTATCTTAAGCTAAACATGACTTCATGCTTAGGTATCCAATTCTAGCCCATCACCAATGGCTCATTCTTGCCTTCTCACTTTGCTTGTCTCAAACCTCATAACACCAGTGAAAAAATCTAGCTCCCTTATTCCTTTACTTAAGTGTTCAATTCCAGTCTACATTCACCGTTGTTTCATAAATTGTTAACACGTTTGCTCATGGGAAGCAACTTTATAAACTATAGTAAAATGTTTATATAAATATCCTTCTGTCTTTAGTTTTATAAGCTCAACTCATTGTCAGTTACTTAAGTCTATCCTCACCCCCTTTCATTGAGGTTGTTTCATATATTAAAAACAATATTAGATTATTTTGACAGAGTCTGCATTTCATGCTGGAATTCCCTGGCCTCCTAGTTGATTTTCTTAAAAAATTTACATATGTTAAGCTTCACTTCATGCTGCAAAGTTCCATTGGTTTTGACAAATACTTGGTGTTATACACTACCACAGTACCACACAGAGAAATTTTACAGTTCTTAAAAAAAGGATCCCTTGTACAATACTTCACTTATCCTACACTGCTCCTGCTACTGAGCCCCTTAGCAGCCACTAATCTGTTACTGCCTACAAAGTTTCACCTCTCCCAATATACTATGTGAAATAAATCATATAGTATGTAGCCTTTTTAAACTGGTTTCTTTCACCTGGCAATATGCATTTAAGATTAATCCATATTGTTATGTGGTTTGATAGCTCATTCTTTTAACCATAGTATTTCGTTGTGTGACTGTATCACGTTATCTATACATTCACCTATTGAAGGGCAACTTCATTACACCCAGTTTTTTGGAAATTATAAATAAAGCTGCTATAGGAGGGGGAACACAAAGCAATGGAATTTGTTTATAGAAAATGTGTATTTATTGTTACATGTTTAAACTCCAGTCACCTTTAAAGTACTCTCCATTTGATGCACTACACTTACTAAGATGTGGTCTCCACTTCTCAGAACAGTTTTGGACTTGATTTTGATGCCTGTTTTGTTTTATCTCTTCCAAAATGTTTCCCTTTGAGAACTTTTTTCATCTGAAGAAAGAAAAAAAATAAGTTGCTCCAGGATGAGATTGGGTGAATGGGGAGGGTGAGGAACAGGGAGTCATGATGAATTTGGTCAAAAACTGCTGAACACTCAGTACATTGTGGGCAGGTGCACTCATAAGTCATGCATAATGAAGTGGGCAAATGCATTGAAAGAGTCTTCAGAAAAAATTTACTGAACCCTAACACAAGCTCTCACAATAGCACCAGCTGGCACACTGACTGATACAGATGGGTTCCTAGAACACTCACCTAGCAGGAGAAGCCTATTCTACAAGGGGCCCTCCCTCCAGAAGATAATTCTATTTTGGGGGGGGTCCTTTCTCATATACTTTTTGTGTGCAAGATTTTGTGGGGATGTAAATTTTCATTTCAGTAGAGTAAATTCCTAGAAGTGTGATTGCTGTATGATAAGACAATGTTATGTTTGGCTTTGTAAGAAATGTCCAACTGTCTTCCAAGATGGTGTACCACTTCGTGTTCCCACCAGCATTCAACGAGAGATGTTGCTCCTCAACACCTGCAGTCAGTGTGGTTGGGTGGTTGAACTTAGACATTCCTATGGATATGCAGTCATATCTCATTGTGTGTTAATTTCTGTTCTCTAGCGACAAATTATGCATGTGATAAGCATTTTGTCATATGCGTATTTGTCATCTGTATATTTTTCTGGATGAGGTATTTGTTCAGATCCCTTGCCTATGTTCCAATTTATTTACAGTTGGCCCTTGAACAACGTGGGTTTGAATTCTGAGGGTCTACTTATACATGGATGTTTTTAATATGTACCCTAAATGTGTTGTCTCTTCCTTGTGATTTTTCTTAATAACACTTTCTTTTCTTGAGCTTATTTGTTGTAAGAAGGTGGTATATAATACATACAGCACGTGAAATAGGTGTGAACTGTTTTCATTATCAGTAAGGTTTCAATAATGGGCGTCTGTGAGTAGTTAAGTTCTGGGGGTACTAATGCTAATTTTCAACTAAAACCTGGTATCAGCACACCTAACCCCTGTATTATTCAAGGATCAACTGTACTTTTTTCTTATTATTACAAGCATTCTTTAGTATTTTTTATTATAAGTGCTTTCAGATGTGTATTTTGCAAATATTTTTCCAAGTCTGTGGCTTGACTATTAATTCTATTACCAATATCTTTCACATAGCAGAAGTTTTTAACTTTACAAAGCCCAGCATATGTTTTTTATTTTGTGCTTTGGGTATTGTACTTAAAAAATCATCACCAAAACCCAGGTAATATGGAATTTTGTCCATGTTTTTTTCTAAAATTCTTAACAGTTTTCCATTTAGATCTATGATTGATTTTGAGTTAATTTTTGTATAAGATGTAAGGTCTATATTTAGATTAAATTTTTCACATATGAATATCCAACATTCTAGCACCATTGATTAAAAAGATTATTCTTTTTCCCTTGAATTATCTTTGTGCCTTTGCAAAAATATCAGTTGACTGTCTTTGTGAGGGTCTATTACTGGGCTCTCAATTCTTTTCCATAGATCTGTGTATGTGTTCCTTTATCAGTACCCTGCAATCATGCTTACTGTGGGTGTTCCAGTTGTTTATCCTCATGAGAGTTTTGATAGTTTATGTCTTTCAAGGAATACATTCATTTTCATCTAATTTATCAAATTTATAGGTATAGAGTTGTTGATAATATTTTTTATTATTATTGTAGTATTCATGGAATTGGGAGTGATGACCCTTCTTTCATTTCTGATGTGGATAATTTTTGCCCTTTCTTTTTTTCTGAGTTAGCTTGGCTAGGGATTTATCAATGTTATTGATCTTTTCAAAGAATTGACTTTTGGTTTTATTTTTATCTGTTGTTTTCTTGGTTTTTATTTTTTTTTGTTTTCCACTCTAATTTTTATTTATTTAATTTTCTTGTTTCAGTCTTAATTTTCTTTTCATTTTCTGTCTTCTTAAGGTGGAAACTTAGGTTATTGAGTTTCAGACCTTTTTAAATTTTCTAGTATGTACACTCAATACTATAAATTTCTTTTTAAAAACCAATTTAACTGCATCCCAAAAATTCTGGTAAGTTGTATTTTCATTTAATTCAAAGCATTTTTCAAATTTCTCTTGTAAATTCTTTTTTGGCCTAAGAGTTTTATGAAAATGTAGGGGTGAGAAATGGGGAAAAAGTGGGGCAACTGTAAATGAATGAATGAATGAATGAATAAATAAATAAGAAAATATATAGTTTAATTGCCAAATATTTGGAGGTATTCCAGCTATTCTTCCATAATTTATCTCTAGTTTAATTCTCTGGAGATCTTAATATATACTTTGGTTTTTATTCTTTTAAATTTTTAAAATATGTTTTATATCCCAGAATGTGATCTTTCTTTGTGAATATTTCATGAGAACTTGTACTCTGTGCTGTTGTTGCATAGAATAATCCATAAAGGTCAACTGGGTCAAATTAATTGATGGTGTAGGTCGCCAGTGCCCTTCACTGATTTTCACTCTGCTCTGTCTCTCGATTATGAGCAGAGAGGTTTTAGAAGTCTCCAACTAATATAGTGAATTTGTCAACTCCTCTCTGCAACTCTCTTAGTATTTTTGCCTCATATATATTAATTATGTAAAGTATTTTAAGTTACCAAAGTATTAAAACATAGCAAAGTATTTTTAAAACCTTGATTAGCATCTCATAAACATAATGTAAGTGCTCTACTGCTATACTTGGAAACATTAATTTCAATGTATATTTTTGTTACTTCAAAAACCCTACTATGAAAATATAGTTTCTTTTTTTTATTTATTTATTTATTTTTATTTTATTTTAATGATTGTTCAAGTACAGTTTTCTCCCCTTTACTCCCAATCAAGCCCACCCAATCCTCCCTCCCAACTTTTCTCCCATTACCATCCTCCCCCTAGTTTTTGTCCATGTGTCTTTTAACTTTGTTCCTCTAAACCCTTCCCCTTTTCCCCTGAAATTCCCTCTTCTCTCTCCTCTGGTCACTTTCTGCCTGTCCTCTAATGCAGTGTCTTTGACCATATTTTGCTTGTTTTTTTGTTTTGTTGTTTAGGTTCCTGTTAAAGGTGAGATCATATGGTATCTATCTTTCACTGCGTGGTTTATTTCGCTTAGCATGATGCTTTCCAGTTGCATCCATGATGTTGCAAAGGTAGGAGCTCCTTCTTTCTTTCTGCTGCATAGAATTCCATTGTGTAAATGTACCATAGTTTTTTGATCCATTCATTTACTGATGGGCATCTAGGTTGCTTCCAGCACTTAGCTACTGTAAAATGTACTGCTATGAACATTGGGGTGCAAAGGTTCTTTTGGATTGGTGTTTTAGGATTCTTAGGATATAGTCCCAGCAGTGGACTTGCTGGGTTGAAAGGCAGATCCATTTTTAGTTTTCTGAGGAAGTTCCATACTGTTTTCCACAGTGGTTGTACCAGTCTGCAGTCCCACCAATAGTGCCCTAGGGTCCCCTTTTCTCCACAACCTCTCCAACACTTGTTGTTTGTTGTTTTGCTTATGATGGCCATTCTGACTGGTGTGAAGTGGTACCTCATTGTGGTTTTAATCTGCATCTCTGTGATAACTAGCTATATTGTTTCATTATGAAACATCATTTCATGTGATTTTGGATCTTCTGTATGTCCTCCTGGGAGAAGTGTGTGTTCAAGTCCTTTGCCCATTTTTTAACTGGGTTGCTTGTCTTCTTAGAGTGTAATCATGTAAGTTCTTCATATATTTTGGAGATTAAGCCCTTGTCTGAGGTATCATTGGTGAATATGTTTTCCCATACAGTTGATTCTCTCTTTATTTTGATAGTTTTCTTTACCTGTGCAGAAGCTTTTTATCTTGATAAGGTCCCATTTGTTTATTCTTTCCTGTATGTCCCTTGCTCTAGGGGACATGTCTGTAAAAAAGTTTTTGCGTGATATATCTGAGATTTTCCTACCTATGTTCTCCTCTAGTACTTTAATGGTGTCATGGTTTATATTTAAGTCTTTTATCCATCTTGAGTTTATTTTTGTATAAGGTGTAAGTTGGTGTTCTAGTTTCATTTTTTTGCACGTAGCTGTCCAGTTCTCCCAGCACCATTTGTTGAAGAGGCTATTTTTACTCCATTTTATGTTGCTGCCTTCTTTGTCAAATATCAATTGACCATAGAGACTTGGGTTTATTTCTGGGCTCTCTGTTCTGTTCCATTGGTCCATGTGCCTGTTTTTATGCCAGTATCAGGCGGTTTTGATTACAGTGGCCTTGTAGTATAGTTTAGTGTCAGGTATTGTGATCCCTCCTACTTTACTCTTCTTTGTCAATATTACAGTAGATATTCAGGGTCATTTATGGTTCCATATAAATTTTTGAAGTATTTGTTCTATGTCTGTGAAATAAGCCATTGGTATTTTAATAAGTATCACGTTGAATGTGTAAATTGCTTTGGGTAGTATGGACATTTTAATGATGTTAATTCTCCCAATCCATGAACATGGTATATGTTTCCATTTGTTTGAGTCTTCCTTGATTTCTTTCCTCAGTGGTATATAGTTTTCTGAATACAGGTCTTTTACCTCTTCGGTTAGCTTTATTCCTAGATATTTTATTTTTTTTTTTGCTATTTCAAATGGGATTTTTTCCTTGATTTCTGCTTCTGCTGTTTCATTGGTGATGTACAGAAATGCCTTTGATTTCTGGGTATTGATTTTGTATTCCGCTGTTTTGCCAAATTTGTTTATTAGGTCAAGCAGTTTTTTGGTAGAGTCTATAGGATTTTCTACGTACACTATCATGTCATCGGCAAACAATGACAGTTTTGTTTCCTCCTTTCCGATTTGGATGCTTTTTATTTCCTTTTCTTGTCTGATTGCTGTGGCTAAAACTTCCAATACTATATTGAATAAAAGTGGTGAAAGTGGACAACCTTGTCTTATTCCTGTTCTTAGTGGAAAAGATTTTAGTTTTTGCCCATTGAGTATGATGCTGGCTGTAGGTCTGTCATATATGGCCTTTATTATGTTGAGAAATGTTCCCTCTATTCTCACTTTGCTGAGTGTTTCTATCATAAATGGGTGCTGTACCTTATCAAATGCTTTTTCCTCATCTATTGATATGATCATGTGATTTTTGTCTTTGCTTTTGTTTATGTGATGTATTACATTTACTGATTTGCAAATATTGAACCATCCTTGCATCCCTGGGATGAAACCCACTTGGTCATGGTGAATGATCTTTTTAATGTATTGTTTGATGTGGTCTGCCAGTGTTTTGTTGAGGATTTTAGCGTCGATGTTCATCAGAGATATTGGCCTGAAGTTTTCTTTCTTTCTTTGTTGTGTCTTTATCTAGTTTTGGAATTAGGATGATGTTGGCCTCATAAAAAGAGTTTGGGAGTCTTCCATCTTTTTGGATTTTTTTGAATAGTCTGTACAGGATAGGGGTTAGCTCTTTCTTAAATGCTTTGTAGAATTCTTTTGTGAAACCGTCTGGTCCAGGGCTTTTGTGTGTTGGGAGTTTTTTAATTACTGCTTCAATTTCTTTTGCTGTTATTGGTTTGTTCAGGTTTTCTGTTTCTTTTTCATTGAGTTTTGGAAGATTATATTTTTCTAGAAATTTGTCCATTTCATCTAGGTTTTCAAATTTCTGGGCATACAGTTCTTTGTAGTAATTTCTTATAATTCTTTGTATTTCTGTGGTGTCAGTTGTAATCTGTCTTCTTTCATTTCTGATTGTGTTTATTTCGGTCTTCTCTCTTTTTTTTTCTTGATGAGTCTGCTTAAATGTTTGTCAATTGTGTTTATCTGTTCAAAGAACCACCTCCTGGATTCATTGATCCTTAGAATTGTGCTTTTAGTCTCTATGTCATTTAATTCTGCTCTAATCTTGGTTATTTCCTTCCTTCTACTTGCTCTGGGCTGTCTTTGTTGTTGTTCTTCTAGTTCTTGTAGACATAGGGTTAGGTTGTTTGTTCGAAATATTTCTATCTTTTTTAGGTATACCTGTATCGCTATGAACTTCCCTCTCAATACTGCCTTTGCTGTGTCCCAGAAATTTTGGGTTGTTGTAAGTTCATTTTCAGTTGTTTCCAGAAAGTTTTTGATTTCTTCCCTAATTTCATCCTTGACCCATTCATTGTTTAATAGCATGCTATTTAATCTCCATGATTTTGAGTGTTTTGGGTTTTTTTCCTTGGGGTTGGTTTCTGGTTTCAGCCCCTTGTGATCTGAGAAAATGCTTGGTATGATTTCGATTTTCTTGACTTTGTTGAGACTTGTTTTGTGTCTTATCATGTGGTCTATCTTTGAAAATGTTCCGTGTACATTTCAAAAGAATGTGTATTTAGCTTCTTTGGGATGGAGAGCTCTAAATAGATCAATCAAGTCCATTTCATTTAGGGTATTGTTCAATGCCATGATATCTTTGT